>CAUYSK010001042.1:0-62594 GCA_963575035.1 Avahi laniger
GATACAAGTAGAAGTACCATTCGATCCAGCAATCCCATTACTGGGCATCTACCCAAAAGAGCAAATGATACTGTATAAGAAAAACACCTGCACCCGAATGTTTATAGCAGCACAATTCACAATTGCAAAGATGTGGAAACAACCCAAGTGTCCATCGATACATGAGAAGATTAATAAAATGTGGTATATGTATACCATGGAGTACTATTCAGCTTTAAGAAACAATGGTGATACAGCACCTCTTGTATATTCCTGGATAGAGCTGGAACACATTCTACTAAGTGAGGTATCCCAAGAATGGAAAGACAAGCACCACATGTACTCACCATCAAATTGGCATTAGCTGATCAACACATAAGTGCACATATAAGAATAATCTCTTTTGGATGTCAGGCAGAGGGGAGGGGGGAGGGGAGAGGAGGGAGGAGGGGAGGGATATATATACACACAAAGAGTGCAATGCGCACCACCCGAAGGATGGACATATTTGAAACTCGGACTTAGCAGGGGAGTGGGAGGGCAAGGGCAACATATGTAACCTAAACATCTGTACCCCCATAATATGTTGAAATAAAAAAAAAAACAGTGAGAAGACATGAAAAAACATAAGAAATGTGTCCTAAAAGTTTCCCTTAAGTTCTGTTTGTCTTAAAAATTGTGAAGTAATTCCCTGCATTGCCGAGGCCTGGGTTGGGATGCTCTAGTCTCTTCCTGATCCTAGAGGTAGCAAGCTTCTGTGTTTTTAAAGCAGATGGACACTTTCTATTTTTGCCCTGGAGCCATAGGTTTAGATCTCAGGAGGTACCTGAATAAATAAAATTTGTAGCAGCCAATCCTCTGGATAATTGGAGGAAAGCCCTGCTCAGAACCAGGTCTTAAAAAATGCATTACTTGATCTATTTCTGCAGGATGCACTTTCTTTCCATGAAAGTTTATGTGTTTAACTTGTGAGTTGGCTTCTGGCTCTCAATGATAATCCCTGGTTCTTGTGCAAAATGTGTTTGCAGCCCTTATTTCTTTTCATATTAAGCCAATGAGATATCAAATGTATTTTGTTTTTTTGTAAGCATCACAATCCTGGTCTCCAAAATTCAAGTTATTTAGTATGAATGCCAAGTTTGCTCATTTGCTCATTCATTGAATATTCACTAAACAGTATTTTTTCAATTCCAATTTTATGCTGGGAAATCTTCTAGGTGCTGAAAATCCCTGCCTCTAATGTGTTCTCAGATGAATGAAAGAGAAACATACATACTTGGACAAACATAATAATGACACACACAGAGGATTGATAGCGGACACCAAGATTAGGGGTTAGGGTGGTAGAAATGAGGAGGACATCTTGCTTAAAGTGAGATGTAAACTTCTAATTCGTTTCAAAGATTGATATTTTCAATCACAGCATTTAGCAAAACAGAAGGAGCTCAGCATTTTTTAACCAAACGAAAAGAATTTCTGCCAAATTTCTGGCTCTGTCTTTCCTCTTTTCCATGTTTTCATAAAATGATGGAAAGAGAAGAAAAAATAGAGGGTCATGCCTAGAAATTTTAGTAGAAGCATCAACCACTTTTGTAGATTTAGTGAAAGCTCATTAATTCTTATTCCACTCAAAAAGAAATTAGGATAGTTTTTATAAAAGTCTTAGCTGCATTACACATTATCAAAAGAAAAAATAAAATTGCTAAGAAAATAGGTGTAGAAAATTCTCTGGTATGTGAGGATTGCTTTGAAATACATTTGGAGTATCACTTTACATATTACGCTTTTGAGTAGAATAAAATAATAAATGTATGGTTCTGGGAAGATTCTTCTGATCATGTTAACTATGGAAAATGATAGGAGAAGAGAGAAAGCAGCAACAGATCTCAGTTAAGTTGTAATGGGTGGGCGTGAGTCAACAAGGACTGAACAAAGATGATGGCAGAATAGGGAGAAAAAAGCAAACCTACAAGCTCTTTTTTTTTTTTCCACAAAGAAGGAAAAAGTAGCCTAGAGATTCTGTGGTTAAGTAGCTGCTAAAATGTCTCCTCAGATTCCCAGCCTCCTGGTATTCACTCTTGTAAATTCCTCTCTTCTTGAATATAGGCTGGAGCTAGTGACTTGTTTCTGAAGAATAGAATAGAGTAGACATGCTCTAAAAAGTAGCAAAAGTAATGGGATGTCACATGAAGGGTAGGTTACAAAAGACTGTGCCTTTATTTGGACCTCCCTGTCTCTTCTCATTTGTTCACTCTGATGAAGGAAGCTGTCACACTACGAGTTGCTTAAAAACTGAGGCCCCCCAGACCACCATCCAGGGAAGAGATGAATCCTGTCGACAACATGTGTGAGCTTGGAAACAAATCCATCCCCAGTCAAGCCTTGAGATGACTGCAGTCCCAGCTGACACCTTCGTTCAGTCCTATGAAAGACCCTGAGCCAGAGGTCACAGTTAAGCTATCACTGGATTTCTGACCAACAGAAACTGGGAGATAGTACATCCTGCTGTTTTAAATTACTTAAGTTTGGGCGTAATGTGTTATGTAGTCATTGATAAGGAAATACAATCTAATTCACTTCCCCCTCCATTCCTCCAACGCTAGAGGTGAGCTTGAGCTGATCATGCTAGTTGATTGGGAGAAAGCAAGAGAGTGCAACAACAACGAATATCACAAAGATTACCTTATTATTCTTTATTTTTCTATGATATGGTAGATATTTATGCCATCCGATAATTATATAATATAATCATCTGGACTATTATTTCTACTTCTGGGAATTAATTACAGAAGACTAATCCAAGAGAAAATTAAAATTATAAGCACAATGTTGCTCACACTACAGTTACCTGTAATTGTAGAAAATGAGAAAATATCGATTATTCATCACTAGAAGAATGCCTAAGTACGTTACGGTGCAGCTGACCAAGGGAACATTACCCAAAGTTGATTATGAAGGCTAGATAAAAACAAGTTAAATAATTAATATAGTATTAAGTGAGAAGAGAAGAACAGAAAATGATACCTCTGCTTAGAGGACAAATATTGTACAGAAAATGTTAAAATGGTTAATTTTTAGTAGAGAGAAGGCATAGAGAAATAATAGGGAAAGCAGGAAAAACTTTGAAAGACTTGTATTTGAGTATTGCATCAAAAATTAACTAGGTGTGTGATTTTGAGCAAGTATGTAATTCCTTTTCTTCACAAATAAGCTAAGGATACAATCGTCTTATACATTGTTGTTAGCATAAAATAAAGAGTGTTTATAAAGTACCTTATACAATGTCTGGCTCAATATTAATGTTAGTTGTCTTTTATATATACTATAGTTATTGTCTATAGAGATTTAAACATATATGAATTGAGGAATATTATATTTCTTTATGCCTAGTGGTGCTTGGAAGAAATTATTTCATCATTTCATTGCTACCATATTGATTGATTATGCCCCACGGTCTGTTGTGTTGTACTGTTTAGCTTGAGACCACCAGGTAACTATGTAGGATGTCACTAACAGAGTGTATCATTTAAAGTATGCTAGTCCCTGCACATCTTTATATTATAGAGTTTCAAAGTCATATTTCTTCCAAGTTTTGTAAAATATTACCATATTGTTTAGAAATAAAATTCTGTCCCTTGACTTATATAAGTGACCAATTTTCTAATTTGAGGTTTGTTTTTTTAGGAAAAAGAAAGTTTCAGATTTTCTTTGGTGTGTTGAACTTTCTTTATAAAGAAAATATAATGTGGAAATGTTATTCCTTGTTTTGTTCCCCTCTCCCTACCCAGAAACTCTCATGCCTTTGTGTGATACTCCTCTGCCACTTTCAACAACTCTTGTCTGTGATCAGCTCCTTTGATATTCATTTAAGAATCTATTTCTTTAAAAACTTTCTGGATAATCAATATATTAGACTGACATAGCAGGAACAGGTTGCTTGCCTTATTATTAAATCCCTATATATTTGCCTATTCAAAATGTGAAATTTAATATGACCAAAGTGCATTAGCATTTTCCTGAATTATACCCCTCTTGTAATTCAGCAGAGCTATATGTAGAGTGGCATAATTTTAACATGACCCATCTAGATAAATTTATACACCATATTTGTTATACTACACATTTTATAAAAGTATATTTTCTGTGGAGATTCTGGAAATATTAACTCTTTATCAGATCTTGCTTAAAGTTTCAGTACTCTTAAGTCACTTCACATGTTATTTTTTTGCTTGCTTCTTGGATATGACAAAATGATTTCCTTTTCTAAAATTCTTTCTTATCGGAGACCTAAAAGTAATGTCCTGAATAAGTATGGTAGAATAAAGAAATGAATGATATCAATTGCTAAAAGTGGCATAACTGGCTTGCACTCTTAGATAAGCCACTCTTTAATAGACACCTCCGTATTCCTGTGCAGAGGAGAGCATCGCAGAGGTGGCCAGTGGGCCAGTGGGAGGAAGAGCTTATGGCGAGAGAAATGTTTTTGCTCTTCTCATGTTATATCTTGGAGGACAGTGACTAATCTCAACATATTAGACTGGATGGGCCCTGGGCTGATTGGACATCTTTGTTTGGTTGATGAAAGAATGGAGGGCTAATGTGCTGAAGTACCTTTCCTAGGCTCCACGGCCATCGAATGGTAGAGACAAGGGTGACAGTGCAGTCAGTAACTTCTTTCAGATTCATTTTAGGGTACATCGTAACAGAATATTATGGCATTTGCTTCAGAGTTAAATAAACAGTATATTAAATATCCTTTGGAGAGCTTTGAAGCTTAGGACAAGATAAATATATCTCTTTGGTTTTCTTTCAGTCTGATACACAGTAATATTTAATCATTTGAATGTCATTTTGTGATGTACAAAGTGCTTTCCCAGGCATTCTATTATTTAATAATAATCCAGAGAGCTAGACTTTCCTATTTCACAGCAAAGAACTTTGGTTCGGAATAGTTAGGAGATCTGCCAATAGCCACGCACATTGTGTAGGAAGGAGACTGGGAAAGATTGAGAGAGAGAGAGAGAGTAAGAGAGCTGTAGGTAACTGCCAGCACTGAACACCATCCATGCATCACCCCTGAAATGATGCAATGTTTAATGCTCTGCAAGCCTCATACAGTAGAGACAGTTTCTGTTCGCCAGATACTTATGGTCTTCTCCACAGTTCCCAGGCCTCATTTACTTAGATGGAGCTGCTTTACCAATACTGACTAGCTCTAGCTAATTTTCTGTGAACAGAAGTGGCACGGGCTGAATCATGCTACACTGGTACACGGCACTCCATTCCTCTTGTTCCCTGCCGCAGTGACCTCAGAGGCCCCATTCCAGACGGCATAGCCACAAAAAGGTGTGGCCTCTGCCTGTCTAGGTTCCTGAATACAGTGCGGATCAGAGACCCTTGCTCACATCTGATGCATTTATATCATGAGTAAGAAATAAATATTTTGATGTTAAGCTACGAAATTTTAGCATTAATTTTTACTGTAGCAGGAACTAACCTATCCTGATAAATACAGCAAAACTTCTTTAAAAATAGCATTTTAAAGGAGCACAAGAATTAGATCCTTTCTTTTATCTGAAGCTGTATACTATTATTTTTCTGTAGCAGGTTTTCTTAAAGACAATTTATTCAACAAATCTCTTCATCTTCAAGTCCAGACACACACCCTAACACAAACTGAGTAGATGGGCACCACTCCAGCACTGCTAAGTGATGGCGAGAAGACTGCTAAGAGGGAAGGGTGGGCCTGTTCCATGGGTATGTGGCTAGTGCGGTTGCACAAGACCCTGCCTCAGAAGATCCTGTGCTTGCAGTTTAATGCTCTGTGGTTACAGTCTTACAAATTTTAAAAATTTTATCTTCAAATTTTTGTTGGTAAGCAAAGTCTGAGGGAACAATGGAGCACAATGAGCCTCATGGAGGCTCATATGGTTCTGCCTCCAGCTCCCTCTCCAGGGTGCATTCTCAGCTGCCTGCTCCTCTTATCCTGTGTCCCACCTCCCTCCCTTTTCCCAGCCCATCTTCTTGCCATTTTCTGCACCAAGCAGGAACCTGAAGATTAGGCACAAGTAACTTGTGGCATCCAGAGGCAAGAACTGGGCATAGTGATGACTGTCCCTGCCCTGGGCTGACAGCTCAGCAGTAAGTAGATGGACACAAGGGTGTCTGGTGCTCAGGCTGCCATACTCTTGGTAATAGCCCATAGTTGCAGTCTGGAGAAGTGGGCCTGTGGAGATGCCTGACTGCACTTCCCCAGATGCTGCCCTGGCCAGTGCATGGTAAGTAGTCCAGGCAGCTGTTAGGCAGAGCAAGTGTGCACATGGCCTGTGTCACTGGGCAGAGACTGAGGCAACTGTGAGGGTCTGGTTCACTCAAAGGCTGCTCCCCTGCCCTTCTTTATGCCTTGGAGTGTCCTCTATCCCTCCTTCCTACCTTCCTTAGTCCAGCTTGTGTTTTTCTCTTCTGACGGCTCCAGGCATTCCCTGGGATAAGCCACGTAATAAGAATTGTGTAACTTCAGTGATTTGGTATACATGCTAAATGTTCTGATAGTTACATTTAAAAGTGGCCTTGTATAATAGGGATGATAAGATCTATGTAATAATTATTTTTTTAACTTAGAATTAAATAGTAAATATAAAACACCATGACAAAACATGGGAGAGAGATCACAAAGGAACGGAAAAGACTTTGTATTTTAACACTTCTGATGGCATAGTTTCTTGATTTTTGAATGAGGGGCACAGTGTTTTTATTTTACATTGGGTCCTGCAAATTATAGCATGTCTTGAGGAAAAACCAGCATTGAAAAACAAACTGTAGGATGTGAGTAAATGACACAACAGTGAGATTTCTTCCAATGTGAATCTCCTGCGGTAAACTCCTAGTGCCTTAAGATGTTATTTAGTTGTCCAGATCTCTTTAAAAGGCACAACAACCTGCAGCTGGCCTCACCGAGCTGCCTCTGAAGTCTTTCTGACTTTGAATTGGGTCCAGCTATACACAAAGGGCTTACATTTCTTCTTTAACTGTAATGCTAGCATAAAACATACGAAGTCTAAAAAAGAATTGCTGAATGGGTTTATCAGATCCCCACAGCAGTGGGAAGTCACAAAGAAAGACAAAACAGTCTTTTGCTTCATACTTGCTTTTGAAATCACATCCCTACCGTTCCTCTGTGCTTCTTTTGCAAAGGGCAGACTTTATTTCTGCCAAAATCTTTGCAACAGAGCCAACAGAATTTATCTCAAGCTTGGCAGCCAATATACATTATCCACAGGTTTCTGGCTAAACTATTAAAATTAATCAGGTGGCAAGCTTTCATTTTAGCAGCTCTAATAAACAAGAGAACCCGATTCCCAGGGGGTGGAAATGTCAGTAAATATAGCAGCTTTAAAAGGAAGAAATTCTTCAAAATGTCTGAAGATGTACTCAAGCTTCAGTCAAATGGACCTAAACTACAGTTACAGTATAGGCAATACCATTCATTTTTATTGATGCATTTTTCAATGCAAGAGGAATCAGATTCAATCTACACACACAGGATTTCAAACAAAACTTTCTTCAGATTGCATGATACAGTGTTCCGTCTGTGGGATGGTAGTGTAAACGAGTCTCTATGGAGACTGTTTTCCTTGTGTAAACTAAAATAATTCTGAAACACGGTTTCAAGTAATAAGCCTGACTCTGGGTTTTTAGAAGACACATGTGGCAGGAATAGAATTGGTCACTAAATATTTCATATGCTCCCTTCGTTTTCTAGCACTCATGTAGTTAGGTAGATCCACAAAACTTGTTCTACGCTAAAGTGACATGCATTATTAAATACTTTTAGGCTAAAGCATACAAGAGCAGTGCGAGTTCTCAGGCTTCTCTCCCCCTATACCAGTGACAAGCTGAATTGCAGATGGTGCAGCTCTACTCAGTTTAGATCCCTGAGGGACCACATGGAACATGCCCCCTGCAGAACTGTGTTGGGCCTGCAGTATGCATAGGAAACAAACACTTGTTCCATTAAAGGCACTGGCATTTAGAGGTTCATTTGTCTTGCAGTATATCTGGCCTGTCCTGATTAACAATAAGATTAGTACCAATGCTGTGATGTGGTTACAGAAAAACTAAAAATGGTTAGAGGTCAAAGACACTAAGAAAAAGGGATGGACCAATAACAATCCTTGTCATGCAATGGTGAAATATTTGGTAAAACTATCTTTCACAGTTACTTAAAAGGGAAATAGCATACCTGACGAAACACAGCTCTGGAGGAAAGAAACAGAAAGCAAAATGATACTGGTGTGTATTTGCGGTCATTTTCTTCATTTAGGTTTTATGACAACAAAAAAGAGATAAACCCATGAAAGACTTGGCTGGTTGCAAGTAAAAATGGAAGGGAATAGAAAAATTCCAAAAATGCATGACCTTAAAATGTTGAAAAAATAATTTTGAATGACAATATGTCAACCTTTGGGAAAGATTAGATTAAGGGCATGGCCTTCAAAACAGTTGATAGAAATCCTTCAATGGATTAATGAATGTACTGCATGACCAAAATCAGATTAAGGGTATGGTGCCCAGGAAAGCATATCAATTAATTATTTAATAAATACCTCAGAGCAAAGGTCATATTAAAAAATTCTTTCTATTCTCAATTCAGGGAGATACAATGTGCCCACCATTAACTGGAGACGGAAGTTTTGGTGTCAAGAAGGTAAATAAATATAACAAATGTGAGCATCAACTTTCTAAAAAAACTGCATGTTATGGAAGGGGTGGCAGTAGCAGCTACTTCCACTCAGAAATGAGTGGAAACAGATAAATAGAAAGCCTGCTAAACTTTTGAGAGACTGACACAGAAACCAAGAGCCTAGGCTAGCACATCTTGGACCACGACCTTCCATGGGCAGGGAGTGGGCTCCCCTAACAATAGCTTTGTATGTGGCAAGAAATAATGAGCCTACCAGACCAGGGAGCCAGGGGACACAGACTGATAACGGAAGCAGCTGTGACATGTCAGGGAGTTCTTTATTTTCCTTCTTTTCTCTGTGAGACCAGCTTATCTGAGCACTAGAAATCTGTTTTTGTTTTTCTTTTTTTGGCAGGAATTGAGGCAGAGAGCTGGAGCAGAGAGTTTGCACACCTACTGTCCCCTTAGGGCTGAGGAGGAAGTCTTAGAGATAAAAAGTTAGGCCACAGGTGTTTTAATTAAACAAAGGGTAGTTGTGCTGTGAGTTTATTTCTCTTGATTTTTTGTTCCATGGTTTATTTTCCTCTGTTAGATAGGTTATTAATAGTAAGACTACCTTTCAGGAAGAGAAACTATTTTTTATTATTCATTAAGTAGAAGTGGATCAACATAAAGGTCTTGATTCTCATCTACTTCATATTGAGTAGGCTGAGGAGGAGGAGGAAGAGGAGGGGTTGGTTTTGCTGCCTCAGGGGTGGCAGAGGCAGAAGAGGTGGAAGAGGTCAAAGGGGAGGCAGGAGAGCCTAGTTACGCTAGATATAAATTTTATTGAAAAAATCCATATATGCAGTTCAAATCCATGTTGTTCCAGGCTCAGTGATAATAGCATGGGAACTGAAAGTTGAATGTTGACCTTTCTAAGGTAACAAGAAACTTTTCAATAGTCGTTGGGTGAATGCGGTATTCTTCTCAATTGCTATGGTCAACTAATTATAAGTAATTGCTATTTATTAATTAAGATGGATTTCATTTGTTGAACAAGTACTTTGCCTATTTAATTATTTAATAATTTTATTTTTAACCTAGTGAGTGAACACTATGCTTAGGTACTGGAGATGCATCTGTGAGAAAGACGTAACATTTCTCTTGGCCTTCACGGAGTTTACTATCAAAACTCCAGAATGAATCTCTCTATGGCTCTGCCACTTCACTTGTGGCTCTTACTGCCTTGTGCTGACCTAATTTCTATGACTCCCCTGGTAGTGATAGCTATCCTTTACTTGAGGGCAGTGACAATACCTTAATCATCTTGGAAAAAATAGTACTAAAAATAGAGTTAGATTAAGATCCTTATTTAATTAAAGCATGCTGAATGAATAAATGAATGAAACTAAATTAGTCTAAAAATAACCGTATGTATTTATATCCCTAATTTTATTGGAGGGAATGATATAAATGCAAAGCTTATTTTAACCTTTTACTGATGCGTTCTGAGATTAGATTGAACTATGCATACATAATGCTTGCAAACCTTAAATTAAATTAAATAACATTTGATTTCATTAGTCTGGAATAGACTCAATTTTACCTTTCATATTATGTTTTTCGACTGGATGCAGGTATAGGATGTCTGTATGTCTTTTTGTCATATAGAGAGCCAAACGACTTCATAGATTTTGGGTTATACATATTATAACAAGTGAGGCCAGGCAAACCTACACTGAACTCATAGTCTCATTTTTAAATTAAATAGCAAAATATCAGCCATAATCATATACATTGAGTTTTTCTTTAGAATATACAATACATTCATCATATATGTAAGAATATTGTACAAACCTCTCTGTCCCTGAGATACCCTCACCAGCCATTGGGAAGACTAGAGCTGGACTAGCTAAGAGTGGGACTTAGGTTCTAGCAAAATGTATCTGGAACACAAATTTCTATCCAAGACAATTTTAGAAAGTAAGTTTGGATACTAAATTCAAAGGGCCAGAGTAAGGGATCCAGGTTAACTTTCTGAAGCCAATAGCTGAATATATATATATAAAAAAATCACCTTACCATATGGAGACCCAGCTTCTAATCATAACTTGATCATGTTATTTTTAACAAATGATTTAGCCACATTGAGAACCAGTCTTTGTACCTCAGTAAATTCAGTAGGGTAGGAGGCTCCCTGGTAGTCGACCAATTGCACACTTTCTTGGTGATGTACCTACTTTCTATATTCCTTCTCCTAAAACTACATAGGTATTATTTTTATTATGGCTGTGTTTCCATGCTGTATTTCTAAATGAAACACTGAAATGAGCACTGATATATATCACTAGTAAGTATGTGAACTAGTATGTCCTTTTCAGAAAATAATTTGCCAACAGGAATAAAAAAAAATTTAAGGTACACATACCTTTGACCTAATAATCCTAGTTTTAAGAATTTTTTTCTAATAAGTTGCAATCAAAGATTTTTACACCAGCATTTTAATCATAACATTATTTATAAAGTGAAAAAATACATACACTTTAAATTTTCAATAGAGGAATGCTGTAGGTACATGAAAGAATATTATACAGCCATCAAAACTATGCTTTCATAGAATATTTGAAGATATGTGGAAATAATTGGCATTCAATATTATAAGAAAATAGTTGGGTATTATAAATAGATACTTTAAGTTTTGTTTGTTTATGTGCATATATTAATATATTTTAAACATTTATGCACATATTAAAGATATATATCAAAAGATTAAGTATGTACATATTACACACTAAATTATGTCTCTTCAAATTTTTATGTTGAAGTAGTAGCCTCCAGTACTTCAGAATGTGACTGTATTTTGAGATAAGGTCTTTAAAGAGGCAATTAATTTTAAATGAGGTCATATGAAAGGGCCCTAATCCAATATGACTGATGTCCTCATAAGAGGAGATTAGGACACACAGAAGAAAGACCATGTGAAGACACAGAGAGGAGAAGCCATCTACCAGACAAGGGAGAGGCCTCAGGGGAAACAAACCTTGCTGACATCCTTATCTCATCCTTATCTCAGCTCCCAGAATTGTGAGAAAATAAATTTCCATTGTTTAAGCCACTCAGTCTGTGGTGCTTAGTACTTTGCCATGTCAGCCCTAACAAACGGATTCAGTGCCTTTGAGAGGTGGACTTATGTCTGATTTTTATTTCCATTTTAGTATATTTTTATGTAGTCATCAATGTTTTTTTACCATCAGCCTAAACCCTGGGTTTGGGAACTGTTTTCTCAGAGATGTGAGATTATCTTTTTCTTCTTGCAGAGTAATTGGGTCCCGCTCATGCTTTCATAAGTAGTCATCTATCTATCTATCTATCTATCTATCTATCTATCTATCTATTTATCTAGCTTGACTGTGAGCCCTTGGAGGGTAAAGATTCTGTTCAAATATACTCTGTAACTTCTTTGCCTGGTATTCACATTGGCACATATAGGCAGCCTCAGATGTTGTGGAGTCATGTTTAGATGGCACTGGTTTATAATGTGGAGCCTGCTCTTTAGCATTAAAGGAGTATTTTCCTCTGTAGGTTTGGTGAGTATTTTGGAGTGTTTCTATCACTTCTGCAAAGCATAATCTCTGAATGCTAAATTGAGACTTCCCTTTATAGGGAAAAATCCAACATTCTGTTCTTGTGGCTTCTTAACAGTGTCACCTAGATCTGCTCTAACTTTTCTTTGACAACCCCCCGCTGCCAGGCCTCTTTATAGTCTCTCTTCCCTTTACCGCCACTTTTTTTCACACCACAGTCTTTGTCCACACATGGGTCAAGGGATGGGTCAGAGACACTTTTGATAATAAAGCACTACATATAAAGACTATTGATCTAAACTGCAGATGAGAGGAGAGTGGAAGGTCAAAAGATGGGGTTCCCTGTTTACTTTGTGAGAGAGAGCTGGAGCGGGAAAAGAGGGAGGAGCAAAGGGAACAAGCAGCAATAAATACCTCCTTTCCTAATTGTAGACACTTTCCAGAAGTGAAATTGGTCTATTTTGCTGTAAGGGTTAGGAAAGCCTTGGTAGTTTGGAATCAATGACCACCCTTATCAATTGAATTTGTTCTTGAGAACGTCATTATTTTAAGACAATGACACATCTTTTGAGTATCTACTAAGTCCAAGGTACTTTGCATATACTATTCATAATCCAGATATGGTCCCTGAAGAGTCATACTATCAATGTTAAAGAAACTGCTTTCCAAAGATTAACTAGCTTACCTGAGGTCACAGGAAAATGTCTCTAAGAAAGGCAATGATCATAGTGTAAGTTTCTCAGATCTTCTCAAGAATAGGTTCCAGCAAAAAGCAATCACATTTTTTGGAGGTTGTATTCAATTTGTCCAACATTGTTCATAAGTAAGAATTAGCATCATGACCTTACACAGCAGAAAAGTGAGGCTCATGAAGGTAGATTAACATGACAAATGAACAGAATGTTAAATAATGAAGCTGAGATTTAAACCTATTTCCATCTCATTCAGAAGGAAGAAATATAGTTGATGATTCAGAGGCTCTTTAGGAAAAAGTAGGAATGTGCTCTCAAGCAGAAGGGTGAATGAAGAGTGTAGCAGGCGCTATGCTTTCACAATTTCCATTTCAACAAATTCCTTCTGACTCAGATAGATTAAGGACAGACTCACATATTTAGCATGGAAGTGAAGCTAATGCACATTTTACTCTTTGACAAAATGTGCTTCTCTGCTCTTAAACACCAGCAAAACATAGAGACTTAAACTCAAATAATATATTAGCAACATCATTTTCTCAATTCCTGAGCAACTAAGAATCTGACATTCACTGTTATCCAGGTTATTCTATAACTGATCAGTCCAATATGGTGGCCAATATTGTGGCCATTAAAATTAATTAAAATTAAAGTTAAAAAATCAGTTTCTTAGATATAGCAGCCACATTTCATACATTGAATAACCATATGTGGTTAATGGCTAGCACATTGGACAGGGCAGGTAGAGAACATTTCCATCACTACAGAATGTTCTATTGGACAGCATTGATCTATATTAACAGTTTAGAGAGAGTTAGAACTTTCTCTTTGCCACAGGGTATATACTACAGATAGCTATTTTGTCAAACAAAAGTTATCTTTGGATTCTCGCTTATTAATCTCCTCTATTTGCAAAGGATAATTTTTCAAGCTCAACAATGAGTCCTATTGTTAGGTAAATGAATTGTGGGAAGGAACCCAAGCCAAAAAAAAAAAACAAAAAACATGGATCAAGGCACCCATATTCATCTTTATTTTATGAAAATCACAATCAATGAAGCAATTAAGAAACTAAGACATAAAATATGGAGAATGTGCGTGACCTTCATTTATTTGTTTGTTTATTCAGGCAAGTAACATCCACTCAGCTTCTGCTACTGATAGGTTCTGCAGAATGTATTATACAAACGAATGCCTTCAAATATTTCAGAATCTGAGGGCAGAAGTGAGATGGACAACTTTATCTAAAACTCAATGAGCTAACTGCCTGAATAGTAGTATACATCAGAGAGAGAGAGGGAGAGAGGGAGGGAGGGAGGAGCCATTGAGATGAGTTCTGTAAGATGAAAAGGGTGGCTGTCCTGGCCATTCTCAATTTTCCACCCAGATCTGTACTCCCCACAATTCCTGGACTTTTTGCATGGAAGGAGGCTGACTCCAGCAATTGTGTCACCTACACTCCCTTGCTGACTAGTTTTCAGTCAGGTTTGACCAATAGAAGTTACTTGTAGGAAGTCAAAGTTTAGGAGAGGAGAGTGGTTAGGTTTTTCTGCTATAGCTCTGTTAGAAGCTGGAACTCTCTAACATTCCAATTCCCAGATCTAAGTGTTGGGCAGAGCTCCACAACCAAAATCTCCAACCCTTGTCCCTTCACCTGCAGAACTTCCCACTGTCTCAGATCTGGGTGTTTTAATATTTCTTTCCATTCCCTTAACTCTACCCATGTGTCTGTAACTAGTCCCTTCATTAAAATGCCTTTGTTTAAAACATCTGGGATAACTTCTAAGTCTGTCTGGGACCTTGACTTTATACAGCTAAGAAAGAGCACTTTGGAAGAAAGCCCTGGTTTGATAAGGATATTAAAGAGCTGGCCTTACACTGTGTATGGATACCTTTGGGGTTACAGTATTATGTGAGGAACTTCAAAGAGTTTACAAGATCTGTGTTCTCTTTTCTATCTCCCTACCTTCCATTCCTACTCCAAAGGGATCACCTTAATGAAGGGTTTCTGGGTAGCCTTCCAAATATTCTACAGTGCATGCTGAAACACGTAGTATGAATTTCCTCAGACACAATGAAGGAGAAGAAATCTGCCTCCTTCTTGTTAGAGAGGAGAACAGTAGTTACCATCCTAACTTTTGCTCCTTTGATGACATTGGTGGTTCTCAAAGGGTGATCCCAGGATAAGCAACATCAGCATCACTTGGGAACTTGTTAGAACTGCAGACTCTCAGGCCTTGTACCAGATGTACTGAATCAAAAGCTCCGGGGGTGGGGTCCCAAATTCTGGCTTTTTAACAAGCCTCTAGGTGACCTTCTTGTACATTTAAGTATGAAAACCAGTGAAATACACATTGCTTTTATATAGCTCCTGTGCTCACTCACCTGATAGACATTACTGCTCCACACAGATTTGGGTGACTTCAGGCTCTGACATTCCCAACTGCTTGGAGCAGGCATTCTCTGACAAAGGGATAGATGAATGAACCTGAGTCACTGGGATTTAAATTTTCAATTTTGTTTACAAATGAGATTGAGCATATATCTGTATTTGTACCATCATTTAGGTTGCTTTTGTGAATTATATTTTAATATCCATTGCCCAATATGTTATCATTTATATCAGGAGTCTTTTTTATTTATCTGGACATATACAATTTTTCAAAAAAAATTTCCTAGTCTGTCAGGTGTCTTTAACTTTTTAAATTATTTCTTTTCCAATAAAACAATAATTTAATCAAGTCTGAGAATCGAAAATTTATGGCTTCTGCATTTCTTGACTTGCTTAAAAAGATTTTCATTTAAAATAATAAACATTTTCTATAATATTTTCCTTTTTGTTTTATTTTTGTTATTTAGATCTTTAATCCATATCTGAATTTACTTTTGTGCATGATGTGATTTATGGATATAAAAGCCTTTATTTTATCAAATGTGCAATGCTTTTGATATCGTTGTATGTTTCAAACATTCTTCACTGATTTGACATTTCACTATTATCATATATTAATTCCTCATATATTTAATGAGTTTTCCTGGGCTCTCATTTTTGTTATGATAGCTAATAAAGTTCTTTATATTTTTCTTTCTCAAATTTTTTTTAACTCCTGTTAGAGTATGTTTTTCCTTTTTTTAAATTACTATGTGCTGGTCTTACATTTACTATAATAATTATTTTCTTGGTAATTTTATGCAATTATTATCTACATGACCTTTACTGTGTGCATATCAAGCTCCAAAAGAGATTCATTTAGGATTGTAACTGAGATTGTTTTAATTTTACACAGTAAACTGTTGAGAATTTTACTCTTTTTTTTTTGAGAATTTAATTCTTTATAACTCTGTTTTGTCTTCTCTGGTTCATTTTTCATTGCAGTCTATTTTAGGGTTGTAAATGAACACTTAACACTTTCTGTGTATAGTATGTAATTATATTGTTACAAAATTGTATTCTTTTTTTTTTATTATTATATGTTTCCTCTGTGCTTAAGGTCTGAATCATCTCTTTCATGTTTGAGTTTTATTAAATGCCTGGAAATGCTTGATTACTTACATTTATGAACAAAGCCCAAGCTGGATTAACTGAGAAGGATTTTTGCCAAAGGTGTTTTTATCAGGCTTTGTCCCTCAATTAAAAGGTTGACTTTGGGTTCCGGGTAATTTATCAAGGCATGCAGACAGGAACTCCCTTTAGGATATGAAGTCGAAGAGGAGTCTGGAAGATCTCTTAGATGCCAAACTAAAAAACGTTTGCTTTGCAGCTGAGGGCAGTAAAAATCTTTACTTTGCAATTGAGCACTTTAGTGTATTTAAATCTGGGCATCGCTACCTTATTACAATCTTCCTTTCTTACTTATTACTATCATTTATGGAGTTTTGAAGTTGGTTTAGTTGGGA
Source organism: Avahi laniger (assembly GCA_963575035.1). Taxonomy (NCBI): domain Eukaryota; kingdom Metazoa; phylum Chordata; class Mammalia; order Primates; family Indriidae; genus Avahi; species Avahi laniger. Next base: position 16,818 of record CAUYSK010001042.1, read on the forward strand.
TGTTTGTCCCCTCTAAATCTCATGTTGAAATTTCATCTCTAATGTTGGAGGTGGGGCTGACTGGGAGACGTTTGGGTCATGGGGGCAGATCCCTCATGAGTGGCTTTGTGTCCTCCCCATGGTAAAGAGTGAATTCTTAGTTCTTGTGAAAGCTAGTTGTAAAGAGTGTAGCACCTTCCTTTCTCTCTCTTCCTCCCTCTCTTGCCCTGTGACACATCTGCCCACCCTTCACTTCTGTCGTGAGTAAAAGCTTCCTGAGGCCCTCACCAGAAGCAGATGCTGGCACCAGGCTTCTTGCACTGGCTGTAGAACCATGAGCCAAATAAACCTCTTTTCTTTATAAATTACCAAGCCTCAGGTGTTCCTTTATAGCAATGCAAAACTAAGACAGAAGTCATGGTGCTTTGTTTTCCTCTTTAAAACTGAAAACCTATGTAATGTTTTCTTCCCATCTTGCCTTCCTCAATTCTACTTGGGTTAGAGCCACCCTGGAAGATATATTCTGGTTGATTCAAAAATATGCTCCTGAGGGTAGAGAGTGTTTTCAACATTACAAACTTTTGAAAGGCAGTTAATTGGGTAGACATGCTTCTAGATGGTCTTTAAAGTTATACATTTCCATAAAACAATCAAATGTATATATTGAATTGAGGTGAATTGAATTGATTACCTTCTTTGTAACCTGTACTTTTCTTTAAGCTTGTAATTTCTCCAGCGTTCATTTCTCTTGTGTCTTTCTCCTGTATTTATTTTGTCTTATACTTTTTTTTTTAACTTTGCAATATACTCTTCCTGCTTCCTGATTTTTCTCAAAGTTTTTGGTCTGATAATCTCCTACATTATCAAGAACTATTAGTTTTCCCATTTCTTTTGGTATTTTCAGTGAGATTTTGAGATAAGAAGGAAGCAAATGAATATGCTCTATCTGCCATCTTGAAATAGCCGTAATTCATGTCTTCGCCTTTCTTAAGTTCAGCTGTGGCTCCTGGCTCCCACAATTCTCGCTCTGTGATCAATTGGTAAAGGAGTAGAGTAAGAAATTCTGGGCTGCTATTCTTAGAATATGAATCCAGCTCCTATCTGGATATCAAGGTGAATTGGACTGACTCCTTTTGGTCTTTGTGACCTAGTGTCTTTGGTAGAATAATGAGGGAAATGCAAAAGTCAAACATGTTATTTAATAAGATTTATTAGATATTTTTACTGGTACCATGCTGTTGATACTTGCAATAAACCTATTAGGTAAGTATTTATATCATCTCATTTTACTTATGGGTAAACTTGAGAAACCTGTCCAAGGTCATTTAGCTAGGATAAGGGAGCTAGGATTGCAAACATGCGTATTTGAATCCACTGCCCAAGTTTGTGACCTCCAGAAATACTGCCTGTCATCAGAGAGCTTAGATTCTCTTTTCTACTGATCTCTTTTCACATTTTTTTTGTGCATTTTCCATTTTTATTTTCTCTCTCATGGAAACTATGTTCTCAGAGATGTCATTTCACTAATTCAGTAATTTTGGGTCAGACTGGAGGTTCTACATTTCCATCAAGCTCTTGGGTGATGCAAATGCTCCTGTCCATAGGCCATACTCCATGGCCAGGCTTTCAGTGGTTACTAGGACTACTTTCATCATGTCTCATACAATTTGGCTTCAATCATCCCTAGAAGCCCAAGATGCCCTGGTTACTGCATCTTAACACTGTATCACTACGATCTTACTCAAACTTACAGTTATCTTACAGTATTCCTAAAAATTTTGGCCTAAATTCAACAATCTTTTCTGTGTTCTCAACCACCTCTCAGAATGACCCTAACAGATATATGGAACTCTCCTGCAGTTCCCATTAATGAAAGCTAATTTTTGTTTCATACTCTACGCACCTGACGACCTGTAGGTTCTTCTCACTGCTGCTTCCAGGCTACTTTTTTTCCTACACCCATCAAAACTCACAATTTCTTAGAAGTATATGCCATTACAACTTAGCATTTGGTAGCCTCCATTTTTGCTATTATCTACCAACATTTATCCATTTATGAGTTGGCATATAACTCACTATCTTTATCCCTGTCACTAATTCCTTTCCATCCTTAAGGACTTCAAGATCCAAATGGATAATCCCTTAGGATCCAGCCTTAGACATTCTCACTTGGGTGGTCTTTTCCTCTACCCTACTTTAACCATTGACTCCTATTGATCTGATTGTTCAGAGTAACTGTACCATGTCCAAAATCATGATTATAAGCATGACCTTATCTTAGTACAACCTCTGATCCTTCCAGAGGGTATTCATGGTAGTCGGTCTACTCTGCCAGTTCTGTTAGGGTCAAGGCTAATATAGAATGTGATTCTTGCCAGAGTCTGGATGCATCAAAATTAAAGGACTATGCAGAATTGCAATTAGGGTGAGGCAGAAAGCCAGAAAAGAAAATTCACATAGGTCATCAAAATAAATAGGTGCTCCAGAAGGAGACATCTGTAATCCAACATAATGCAAGCAAAGAACAATAGATCTGATAGACAAACAGAAAGATGCATAATAGTGGCAAACAATCATCCAGAAGACGTTATCTTAGCTGATTTCCATGGACAATTTGATTTATTTCAATGGTCATGAGTTGAACAAATACATATCAGGTATTCCAAGGATCAAAGACAAGCATGGCATGGATGCAGAAGAGCCTTCCAACACAAGTGCCAGTTGTTGCTACTATTCTTGATTAAAATGACCCATCCTGATCTTACATGAAGTACCGATATTGTGGGATTCCTACTTTCTCTTTAAATCCAGGCAAATATTATTTTCTTGCTTCTTCAGTGGTTAGGAAAATTATGCAGAAACTAGCTGGGGTTGGTTAATTATTCAAACGTGATTATTATACATAAGCAGCATATTTGTTCTGTCCCTATTTGTGCATATATATATATATATTTTATGAACCTACTTCCCGTCAGTGAAGATAAGAGAATAGAATTAGCACATCTGTCCCATTTGTTGTGACAAAATATGAACTTAAAATCTGTATGCTGATTTAGGGAAGCATATTCCTAGTGAGCCTGATGGAATAAAATTTCAGTAATAAATACAGATGTGGGAATCTGCATTAAATAGCAGCACTAAAAAAAAAAAAAGACATGAAAGATTGTTATGGGGGCTTTTTAAAGAGAATTTGAACAGAAATAGAGCCATCCCTAGAGAGGTGGAGGGTTGGGACAAATATTTTGTGGGAGAGGGGAGGTAGGAAGAGACAGAATAAGAATAAGGCTTCCTCCTAACATATTCCAAAAGTTTTCAATGCTAGCACCTTGCAGGGATCATAAAAGGAAAGTTGAAGGTATCAGGGAGGGAGGAGGAAAAAACAAAATGTAAGCATTGCTTTATAGGCAAAATATACACAATGCTTTGTATAGCTTTGGAGATAGCAAGGAAAGGGGACATGCTTAAATGTCTTGGAGCTAATTATATTTGCTAATTCTGTTCACCTCTATTGGTGACACCTCACCGAGATTCACAACAGTGCCAAACCAGAGACTGCTGTTGCTTGTAGAGGTGGCCAGGAGGAGTGCTCAGGCTTTGTGTTGGCTTCTCTGCTACTCACAAAGAACATATTTTCCTGCAAAGCAGGAACACACGCTATATATCTCAAGTTCTTTTTTTTTTTCAGGTGTAATTAGGAATGGGAATGAAGATAGCCTTTGAGATATTGTTCAACGTATCTGTATTGATAGTTACCTGATGTGACATACACTAGTGACATGTAACAATAATCTAGGTAGGACACAAATAGAAAATATTAAACTTAGATTTACATTTATTTTTTGTTTTTGCTTTCCTTCTATTTATGGCAACTGATACCAGTCTTCCATGTGCAGTACTATATACATATTGTTATAGAAATAAATGTATTTAAATAAAGAATGAATTATTATTTTTTAAACAATTATCTGTATAATATTAGGTCAGCTTGCATTAGGTAAAATTTGTGAAGGAAACACTCGAGGGACTGACATTTGGGAATCGCTAAAGTATAATATAGTAAGGTAGAAAGAAGACAAGACTAAAAATAAAAAATTATAAATTCTCAGCTTTGCTAATAATTGCCTGTGCAACTCAACAAGTGCTTTAACCACTTTGGTTAACCTTAGTTTTCTTTCTCCTTTTTTTGAATATAGATAATAAATTCCAAGTTAGCTAATTTATAATATTTTTGTGAGAATCTGATAGGTTGATATATTTTATATTATTTAAAAAAATTGTCATCTAGTGTTGTAATGGGGCTGTATTGCGAATACATCCTAAGAGGGCCCTTTTTGAGTCACACTTTTGAATAATCCCCTTCATGTTGAGTGTGGCCAGAACTGATGACTTACTTTTAAATAATTGAATATGACAAAATGATGGGATCTCATCCCCATGTTAGGTGTGGTTATATAAGTCTTAGGAGACAGAAAATGAAAGAGAAAGAGGGAAGGAAGGGAGAGGGGAAGAGAGAGAGAGAGAGAGAGAGAGAGAGAGAGAGAGAGAGAGAGAGAGATTGTCCTATTGTTCTTGAAGAAGCAAAGAGCCATGCTGTGAATGTGTGAACTGAGTATCAAAAGGAACCTCTAGGACCTGAGGGTGGCCTCCACAGCCAGTAAGAAGCTAAGGCCTTTGGCCATACATCCACAAGGAAATAAGTTCTGTTCACTACCTGAATGAGCTTAGAAGCAGATTCTTTCATAATTGAGTATTCAGATGAAAACAGGGACTTGATGGCTCTGATTGCAGCCTGGTGAGTCCCTAAGCAGAGGACTCAGCTAAGTCATGCCTAGACACTTGAACCAGGAAAACCGTGAGATAATAAATGTATGCTATTTTAAAGTACTACATTTGTGATAATTTATAAGGCAACAATAGAAAACTAATATGGGTCAGGGGAGACTTCTTTGGGTATGTAGATAATATTTATTGTATTATTATATTTCATATATATATATATAATTACTATTACTCTTTTTTTTGGTAGGGAAGCACTAGGAATCTAATAAACTTATGGATATTTTAAGAAACTCTCCCAAAGACCTAGGATTGGTTTATAGGTATGTAAAACTGGTGACTATTGTGTTTTTTTCAGTGTACTAGGTAGACTACCAGGTTCTTAATAAATATGATTTTGTTTATTCTCACAATGTTCTAGAGAGGGATATTATTATAGTCATTCTTCGGATGAGAACACTTGCCTAATGGTGGGGCATTCTTGGGATCTGTGTGAAAGCTAACAGAATGGGAATCTGTCTTTTCTACTGTATACCTATTTATGGGGAAGTGAGCATCAGCCACCTCCATGGGGGGCCTAGAAATAAATCCCCAAGCAATGGAAGGTAGACCCAAGGAAGGGCAAGATAGCAGGTCTCAGTGACACTATTTGAGCCCCCAAATCCAGCTATGTCTAAAATAAAAACTATCTCTAGGCTTTACATGAACCCATAAATGCCCTTTCTTGCATTTAGATTTTTGTCTTGGAACAAAAAGGAACTAATTTATATAGTTAGTATACAAAAGAGCTGAGCTTGGACACCAGATCTCCCTAATCACAAGTTCAGCGCAGAAGGGAGTGCTGTGTATGCTTATTTCCCAGGTCCCCCTCTACCCTCACCTCTTTTGTCATTTGCAAAGTGATAAAGCAGAAAGAACAATGGATTGGGAGATAAAATATCTGGATTCTTACCTAAAGTATACACCTGGTATGGGATGGAGTCAGGACTATAATTTAGATCTTCTCACTCCCAGCCCAGTGTAATTTCCACTAAATAACAAAATGGTATGGAAAGTTATCAGACGAAGAGATCACACATCTCTCATTTTTCCAGAAAAGGAAATAAAAAGCCAGTCAATTGAAGATTATCATTGTACAAGTTATTGTTAGAAAGTTTAGTGAGACTGTGGGATGAGTACAACATGAAGCCCTTAGAGACTTTGGGTTTTTTAGAACTTGGACTTAATTTTTTCCTTTCCTTTCTTCTTCCCTCATGCTAGTATTTCAGATAAGATGTGCAGACTATTAGTCAGTGTGATAATTTAGGCACAGGCATTTAGGGTATAGTTTTTTAAGTCAACATGTTTACCTGTCATCTGCAGGCCTGGTGGGAGGCACATTGGTCATAAGTTATAAATAGCTACATTAACAACAAAATGATGATTACTTTGGAAAACCAATGAGCCGCATTCCAATTAGCTTAATAGTTTAACTTCTAAATGTTTAGCTTTTTTTAACAGCACAATTCTTGCTGTCATTAATTATAAATGGTATTGTTATGGATTTTGCTAAAAATACAAAACTATTATTTTTTTTCTTTCCTAAAACTCTTGAAAAACAACCACTCCCAGTTAAGTATATATGTTTCAAGTCTAATGATCAGCATAGTTAGCCCTTTGCTCAAAAAACAGTGTTATGTGGTGTGGTCCTCATTTTGGTTTCCAAACTACATACTCACTTCGGGCATACCCGTTTAAACTTTGGAACTGATAGTTATGTCCCAAATTTCTGGAATTGAAATTATCTGCTCAGGGTGATAAAAGGCCCTATAACTTCTCAAAGTAAGACCTGCTTAAGTAGGAGAGTAATGGTGTTCTTTGTGACTTTCCTGAGATGCTAGTCAATTGTCAAGGGACTACAGTATATCTGGACAGAATATATCTGGACAGAGTATATCTGGACTAAAGTATATCTGGAGAAAACATTTAATGTTGTCACTCATCAATGGGCTTAATTCCAGAGTAATCTGTTTAGTGCTCATTTTTTTTTTTTTTTTTTTTTTTTTGAGACAGGGTCTCCATCTGTCATCTGGGCTAGAGTACAGTGGTGTGATTGTAGTTCTCTGCACTGCAATGTCAAACTCTTGGGCTCAAGTGATTCTCCTGCCTTGGCCTCCCAAGTATCTGGGACCACAGGTGCATGCCACCATGCACAACTAATTTTCCTATTTTTTCGTAGAGATGGGGTCTCACTGTGTGTGGCTCAAGCTTGTCTCAAACTCCTGGCCTTGAGCAATCCTCCCACCTCAGCCTCCCAAAGTGTTAGGATTACAGGCTTGAACCATCTTGCCCAGCCATGTTTAGTGTTCACAAGTGGAGACAGATGGTGTGGGGTGTGTGTGTGTGTGTGTGTGTGTGTGTGTGAGTGTGTTTTGAGGGAGAGACATTGGAGAAAATCAAATACAAATAATTGAACACTAGAGTTTAGGAAGAAATTGAAATAGCATGAATAAGTTAAAAGGCCTTATAACTTGCAATCCTGGTGGAGGAAATCTATTGTTCTTCTCTGCCTTAGTGAGAACAGCTCCAGGTGACATGAGTAGAACTGAGTCTACATTGGTAGAGCCAAGAGACTTGCCAAAGAAGCACTGGCCCACAGTTAAGTCACTTGGGAGAACTACGGCTTCAGCACTTTAATCCCTGAGGTGGAAGATTGGCTGAGAGAAAGAATTTTAATGATGCCTAGGTATATTCTTCTGGTTCCCCCTCCCCAGACAACTCTGAATCTAATTTCTTAATCTAGTGTGCCCATCCTCCAGTTCCTGCATGTATTGTGGCTAATTGAGTTAATCTGAAGATTTTCCTTAGCCACCTAAACCACCCACCAAAGGGACAGGACAGCTGGAAGTCATGGGTTGTTTTATGTTGGGAGGGGCAACAGCCAAGGACTGACTACTATGGAAACACAAAAGTCCCGTTTCTATACTTGAGGGGGGATAATAAACTATGAGATGGAATAGGTGTTCTGGAGTTGATCTGCCCATAACTTGTGGCCATTGAAATTTAAGTCAATTAAAAGTGAAATAAAATTAAAAATTGCCTTCCTAGTTGCATTAGCCACATTTCAAGTGCTTGTTAGCCACATGTGGCTAGTGGTTAGCATAGTGGTTAGCATGGTAGATTTACAACATTTTCATCATCATAAAAATTTCTGTTGGACCAGCATCGTCAGAACTCCCTGGAGGGACAGGCTAAATTTGAGAATTCCCTGCAATTGAACCCTGGTTTAACTTCTTTCCCTTTACTTGTTCTGCTTCCACTACTCTCATATTGTTTTCATGAAGGCACATTTTCTTTATGAGTCTTTTCCGTCCAAATCTTTGATTCAAGTTCAGTTTCTCGGAGAGTGCCACCTTAGATGCCAGAGAAGTCAACCAGAAGAAATTTCAGTTCTTGTCTCTCTACTCCCGAGTGCTAAAAGCCCAAATCTAACTTCATTATTACTGATATTCTTATCATTGTTCCTTCGTGATAGAGTTGAAATTCATGGCTGGCTCTTTGTCAGAGAATTTAGCGCTCCTTGGATTATAAGACACTGACCTCAGAACTCCAAGGAATGTGCCACACCTGAAACCCTGTGTGGGCATATACAACGGACACCAAAATGTGTCTTCTGAGAGGAGAGATTGTTCACTAGGTGCAGGATGACTATATTGGTCTAGTTGTGAGGTGGGCTTTAACATGCTTTCCTTTCAAATATATATAATTGATTGTTTAGTTCCCTAATATTCTGTGCTTCAACCATGCAGCTTGTCTGACCTATTTTTCTACTACATGTGCACAAACCGATCTAATAGGTCAAATGCACTCGTTGTTGTCTTCATTTTCTTCATTGTCATTATCATCATCATCCATTTACTGAGCCAGGCAATACTCTAAGATTTTTTACAGGCATTATTTTATTCAATGCTCATAACACTCCTAGAAGCTGGTACCATTATTATTATTATTATTCTCATTTTATAGATAAACAGAGTGAGAACAATATTGGAGAATTTCAGCAATGAAAGAGGACACAGTGTATTTCCTTCCCACAATGATCCCAATCCGACACAGTTTACCAGATCAGGTGGAGAATAATGATTCCTAACTGATGCTACTTGGACTTACTTCAGTCTGTGTCCATTTCTACCTTGTGCATGGTCTGAGGCAGTGAAGGAGATCAAGCAGCTTACTAAAAATAAGGTCGATGCTGCTTTTCTCTCGAATTTCCTGTAGTATGCTAACCTGGAAAGTAAACATCAGCAGATTTGGTTCCCTTACTTAAGAAATAGATATATCATTTCCTTTGCCTCACTTCCAGAGAGCTATTATTAATATTATTGTTTTAAAGTAGAGCTAATTAATACAATACAGCCCTGTAATTAGAACTCCTTTGTCCTATTAATAGACATTGGCCAGCATTGCAGTCCTATCCCAGAGAATGTTCTTCATAGCGCTGGGAGAATAATGAGTCTCATTCACTCTTAGCCTGAGCCACATCTGAACTAGTGACCCAGAGGTGGATGGCTCAGAGGCCCATTACCAGCACCCAAAGCCATCTATTGTGATGAGAGTGTTGACGGGTCCAGCTTAATGCCACCCAGATATTATCTCTGAATTCTAAGCAAAAGACAAACTGCTGCTACAAGGCAGACATAAAAGTCTCTTGCTGAGATTTGTAGAAAATGTTGTCATTTTAATTAACATTTCCAAACAATAATAATCATTATTTAGTGCTGCAAAACTAGCCACACACCAAATGCTAACTTTCTGAATGTTTTAAAGCAGGAAAATGCTCTTCTGGGAAATGGAGAGGAAATTTGGTTTGCAGTTTCTAAACCGGGAATATCAAATTAAAGTGTGTTGTTTTTTTCCTCCTTTTAAATAAAAAGTGTGTGACTTATTCTAAAATCATTCTTCCTTTGCTAATCTGTCCCCTGACATGCAATACCTTTGCAAAAATTCTTACAATGGATTAAAATTGTATTTTTAAAATTGAGCTTGAGATCTTGAGCTTTATGGTCTGCAAAAATACAAGGTAATTGGAAGTACTTTGGAACTTGGAACACGAATGAATAAAATAAATTTTTATAAGAGACTCTTTTTTTTCATGCAAAAGAATGCAGGCAACCATTCCACCACTTCCCTGCATCAGTCTATCTCCTCATTCCCGTAGTTTCTAAACCACTAGTTTATCTCACAGATTGATCCCTTATTCCCTCATGCCTGACCTTGAAAAAGGGACAGTGTTTAGACACAAAAAGCAAAGCGCTCTGAGTCTCTTCACAGTTGGTCTCTCTCTTGAACCTGGGTTCTTTGTTCTTAGTCCTTCCTTTCCTCTGTCTTCCTTGACACTCCCTACTCCCTTATAGGTTTTGATGCTGTCCATCTTCAGGTTCAGCCCCAATCAGCCCCCAAGCTCATTCTGATTGAGGAATTGCAATTTCAGAACCATTGGCTGATGGGGTCAAAATATTAAGAGCTAACATTTACTTATCTCTTGGCATGTGCAAAGCAACAGTCTAAATCATTCACTCATTTGATCCTTTCAGCAGTCCTGTGGGGCACATATTATTACCATCCTGATTTTACAGAGAGGGAGACTGAGGCACAGAGAGGTTAAGTAACTAGCATGACCTAAGTGATAGAGTCGGGATCTGGCTCAAACAGCTTGGCTGCACATCTGGATGTCTTCACCCCTACTCCGCATTTCCTCACCATTTTGCTGTAGGCGTGTGTGTCTGAGCATGCTCGGGACTTACTTGAATCACCCTCCTGCCCAGCAGGTCTCAGTTTTTCTTTAAAAGGCCCTGGGTGAAGCCAACTTTTGTATCATTGTTTTTGTTTTGTTTTGTTTTGTTTTTTTGCCCTGCATGGCTACCATGGATCTTGTCCTACATCCTGAATCTCAGCCACTTGACATTTATTTGTAATCTCTGCACAATTTTCATATGTCCCTTGGGCAAGGGGATTCCAGAGGTTTCCGGTTATTCCCCAGTGGCTGACTTGGATCTTGATCTAAACAGATTGATCATCCATTGCCTTCCCTTTCTGTGTTTAACATGCATTATTAGTTGGGTGGGTCCTACCACCTCTCTTGAATCAATCTACTTTTCCTCATTTGTGCTATCTCCACATGCGTGTCTAAGCCACCATCTTCCCTCGCCAGGATGACTGCTGTACATTCCCAGTGGGTCTCCTGGCTTAACCTCTTGGTCTGCTCAAGCTATGTTCCACGCTGTAATCAGGGAAGTATGTTGAATATGAAAATTTGGTCATTTGCATGAAGAAAACCTTCACAGCTACCTACAGCTCTTAGGATCAAACACCAAATCTTTGATACAACTGGTGCTGCCTTGCCTGGACTCCAGCTTTACCCTGATACACTCTGTCAATGTGCCATGTTTCTTCCCATTATAGAAATTTCACACAAATTCCCCCTGCCTTGAACCATCTTCTTCTCTCCGTGTAAATCCCTGACTTAGCCTTCCGGTCTTTGTTGAGAATTTACTTACCAAGAGAATTCTATCTTATACTTGCAGATCAGATCAAACCTTCCTTTGGTAATTTCTCATAGCCCCTTTCTTCTGGGTGCTTAAGTATATATCAAGTACTTATTATGTACCAGATACTTAACAGCTGGAATTTGATACTATATTATAAGACCCAAGAGCATTAAGACCATATTTGTCTTGTTCACATCTATGTCCCGAGAGTGTATACAGCACACTGCCTGGCCTACAGCAGATGCTGGGTAATGAATGAAGGAGCAAATGAATGAATGAATGGACTGCTACATAAAACCTCCTTCTGTTAGCAGATTGGAAGGCTCCCTGAAAGATAGTACTTACAGAACTTTTCCTTCATGCTAAAAATTATTATGGGCTTCAATGTTTTTATTTCATCTTACATTTACAACAACCTAATAAATTAGGTTCTAATATTAACCTCATATTACAGATAAATCCCAATGAAAAAGCTAGATTTTAATCCACGTGCTCTACAGATGCCCAACTTTTAACTGATAAATCAAGTATCTTTTTTACCGTTTTCCCTTTCTCTTGCTCTTTCCCTCTCTCTTTCTACACACACACACACACACACACACACACACACACACACACACACACAGTGTTTATAGCTTATCCCTTGATTTATGATACTCTTGATTCAATGGCCAGGGAAAGGTTCATAGTAAGGACAAGGGTCTGAAAAGATGCAAGTTCAAAGAGAATCGAACTCTTCAGCATTGCCATAGGATGGTCCTTGTCATCCATACTTTCTTCTTAGTTGCCTCCTAGACCAGCTGGGATGTAGGAGTGGCTGACAAAGGACATGAAGAGAGGAAACAAAAATGGGCTTTTGCTTTTCTCTTGAGGCCAGAATCCCACTTATTTTAAACCAACAAGCTCTCTTTGGACATCTGTCAAGTGATTTCCTACCTCTCTCTTAGGTGCTATGAGTAAATATTCTTTGGTTTGTTGGACAATCTGTGTGGGTTTAGCTCATTATATAAGCAAATTATGTGGAACATCCTATGCAGTTAAGGTTGAAAGGTCAGAACTTACACCTATATTTTGCAAACCATCTCTCTATTGAAGTTGAAGATTTTGTACAAAAGCTGAAAACACTTGGTTCCCATGGTTAGGCAATGAAAATTAAAAACATTTTATTCTTATTATAAATGATGACACCAACTTTATTTGATCAATATGGCATTTGAATAAAAAATGTTTATGTTTTATAAACATTTATTTGCTAATTATGGGACTCACCAAACTAGGAAGCTATAGAATCCATTTTTGTTGAGTTTTTTTAATTTTTTTTTTTGTTGTTATTTCCTGGGTTAAGTTTTAAAATCCACAATTTAGAAATTATCAAACCATAGAATAGATGCTGGAATCCTTCAGTGCATCATAAAATCACACATTTAGTTAATTTGGGAATGTTAAGCTCAGGCCAGCACATTTTATTAGAGACTAAACCTTCTAGCTTTGTATTTTTTTTAATTTAATAAATTGTCGAGTTCTTATTCCTCCCCACTGTGAGCCATATTTTCATTTTATGACACAAACTAACTCAATCACTAGATAAAGCCTTAAAGAATAATTTGACAGATGCACTGAAGTCAGGATGACAGCTAGTGAATGTGTTGTGCAATTAAATTATATCAAACAAAGGACCAGTAGCTTCTCTACATCCAAGAATGTTCAGATAGCCATGTCCACATTTGATCATTCAGCTGCATGCTGAAGTTAAGATGATTGAGTTATCTTGAACAACATACTATCACTCAACTTTTACCATGCTTTATACTAAATGTTTTGTAACATGGTTTGTTAGGTTCTTGACAGATTGTATATTTAGCAATCTACAGAATTTCATTCATTAAGGTGTTGGAAGGAATTCTCTTTTTAGTGAGATGAGATACATGCCTGTTAATGGTGCATCTTCATAAGAAACATCAACTCATGCATTATAATTTCCTTAAGCCTTTCAGGGTGATTTGAATATGCAATTTTGTATTTCCCCCAATATGCCATTGAGTTGATACAGGAAGAAAAGAGGATACTTTTGTTAATGCAATCAATTGAATGATGCAGAAAGAGAAGGGATAAAATTAGTTTATACTAATCATGACTCCTGAGTAACAGATTTGACTCCATATAGTTAGAGAAAGATTCCTTTCCAAAGCCATTTCTTCCAGGATAATGAAAACAACATTTTTAAAAGCATATAGAGGAGTTCTTGCAAGAAGGTAAAACAATGAATTATTAAACGTACTGTAGCTTCTTGATAAAAATTTTATGATAACCATACAAGTGTTTGTCTAACCTTGCCTTTTAGCAATATGGAAACATGAGCTGTGCTTATTTCAGGTTGTAAATTGGTTTCCTCTTATCGTCTCATTTAAACAATCTTTTCCAGAATAGACCCAGAGGTGCCAAATGACTCCAAATTATAAGCTACAAGTTTTTTTTTCTCTCCCCCAGAATTATTACACCCATGATATTAATGCCTTCCACTTTACAGTAAAGCAACTTGCATTTACAGAGGTTATTACATTTCTCTAACACAATATGCCAATAGATTATAAATATTAGTGGTGAGAAGGAGAGTCTGAGCACTGAACACAATCTCAACTGGGAAACAACTACAAGTGTAGTATTTAGAATGTGCGAGGCGGGGGAAAGACAGAAAAATGGAAAATTTCCCATTGGCACCTGCATCATCCTGCATGTGTGCGTGTGTGTGTGTGTGTGTGTGTGTGTGCGCGCGCGCGTGTGTATAAAAATACTATACATATATACATATATATACACACACACACACACACACACACACATATAGTATATAACAGAGATGACTGGTGAACAGAAAGAACACTAACCCAGGCTTTTTCTGTCTTTGGGTTCTATGTTTACTCACTTTCTGTCCATCACAGACACATGCAGAAGAAGGGTAAAGAGAGGAACACGTGTTCTTTGGGCACTTTCATAAGCAGATACCACAAAGCCACAGTTTTTATTTCAATGTTGCACTGTAGTGTTACCTTTAGGCTTGGCAACTGTTGATTGTGAGAATTTCTCCTACAAATTTATTTATTCCAGAGGAATCGCAGCCTGACATCGCAGGGAGAATGCCCCCAACACACTGTGTTGCTGCTGGGTACCGTTTGCCCTCATTCTACTATTGCTCCAGTGTGAACACTGGAATGAAGTCATTAAGTTCAAACTTGATCAAAGCTGCTCAGTGGTTTGGGGACTGTGTTTTATGGAAGTAAACAAATACGGAAGAATTTCACTGAGGCGCTAGAGTAGTTTATAGAGCCCAGGTGTCATAGTCAGGAGCCCAGAATTTCAATCACACTATTGTCACTTACTACTGAAGTTAAGTAAATTATTTCAGCTCTTTGAAACCACACTGTCTTTCTATATGGACTGAAACTGAAATTATTAGATCTAAAAGTAAATGACTTAGGGTAGGTGAATAGCCTAAGATAGTGCCTATCACAAAGATGATTCTCAAAACATAACATTATATTCACTTTTGAATTCATTTCCCCCTGGGGAGTTGTTCTCTTGCTCTATATATGTTAGCAAATATTAATTTTATTTCTTTAATTACGATGATTGTTCAAAAGAGCCCCTACCTCTTCATTTGGACTTCTGGAAATTTTAAGGATCAGGATTGGCTGACATGGTTCACCATGTGGAAAACATATAAAGTTAGTCACTTTAAAGCAAGCGAGGTGTTGCATATTATTGAGTAGAATTTACTCAACTTAGAAACACTCATTCTTGCACTGTAACTATCAAATGAGTTCTTCTTGGCCAAGGAATGTATGTATGTGTCCACATTTGTTTGAGGAGACACACAAATGATTTGTTGGGAATAAATAAATCTTTAGTTTGTCATGACAGTTCAAAACTGTTTACTCTGTAAAACATGCATTGGGATCTGATGGTGATTTGTAAATCTTCTGTATGAAAAATTAATAATAGTTGCTTTCCACTAGGACTGAAACAAAAGTCTATTATGCTTGGTTCTAGGCACTCATTATCATGTGCAAAGAGTAACCAGACCCTTTTTCACATAAAGGAAATATCCAAGCACAGTTTATGTATAGTGCTCACTTTATATAGGGTACTTTCTAAGTGCTTTATATTCACTACTTCATTTAATTCTTATGCATGGACACTGTGAGATTGTACCTTCTTAGAAAAAGGCACTGACTACTATTTGCAAATAATAGTTAGTGTCATCTTCTGTTTCTCAACACTGCTCCTCAAATGTAACAGTTGTAGGAAAGAGTAACTATACTTCCAGATTGACCTAGCATCGTTCTGGGATGATGGATGCTGCCTCAGCGTAAACTAGTCATGGTCTTCCTTTTTACTCTTTTTCCACTTTGAACAATAAATTCTATAGTCCTCTGGTTATGATACCTGTATTGATTTCCAGTATGCTATGGGCAATGCTGGGTCCCACTTTCTTGAGAGACTGAAGTTAGCCGTGTTCTTGGCCCACACTTTCTGCACGTTTTGTTCTTCCAGCACCTTTGCTTTGGCAAATAGCCTCAGGAGCAATAAGACGGTCAAAGGATTTTTCCCAAATACTTGTGTTTGTGAGTAGTTACTTTTTCTTTGAAATCTAAACTAAAAAGGCATCTCTTTTTGTGTGATTTTATAATGTTACCTGTGTAAAACTAATAAACATCCCCCATATATGGTATCTAGACTATTGATACTTAAAAACTTTTGTGTTCAATAGCATGTACATAATTATGTTTCAGATAAAGGTGGTAGCCAATTAGTGGGTTGTGAGACCTATTTACTGTTCCCAAAGAACCATTTAAAAGCAAAGTAGAAATAAAGTAGAGACTATTGGGGTGTGCTGCACATATAAGAGTATGCATTACTTCGAGAAAGTCTGGTTTCAGGGGTGTGTATGCATGTATGTATAGTGTGTATGTGTGTGCGTGTGTAGGTATAGATATCCATAGATGATTGATAGATTTTATATGTGTGTGTGTGTGTGTGTGTGTGTGTGTATAGAGAGAGAGAGAGAGCCGGTCTCTATAATAGACCCTAACTATCCTTATCTCCTAGTATCTCATCCCTATGCAGTTTCCTCCCATATTAAGCCATGCCTGGTTTGTGTTATCAATAAAATATTGCAGAAGTGATCATGTATGACTTCTGAGGCCAAGTTATGAAAGACGTCACAGGATCTGCTTTGACTTTGCACTGTTCCCTCTGTGTGAAGCCATCAGCCATATCATGAGGATGCTCAAGAAGCTTTGTGCAGAAACTCATGTAAGATCAAATGCAAGTTCCCACCAAAAATTAGCACCCATTTGTCAGCCATGTGAATGGGCCACTTTGGAAGTAGATTTCCAATTGTACTTGAGCCTTCAAATGACTGCAGTCCCTACCTACATCTTTACTGAAGCCTTGTGAGAGACCTGAAGCCAAAACCATCCAACTAAGCTGCTCCCAAATGCCTGATCCACAGAAAATGTGAGAGACAGTAAATGCTTATTATTATTTTAAGCTACTTAGCTTTGAGGTAGGTTGTTATGTGGAAATGGATAACTATATAATTATATTCATATTTAGGGATACACGTACACCATACATATAAGTATACATAAAAGAGTTTTCATGTGATATACATACATATAAGTATATATGAGAAGTTTCTGTTGTGGTGTAAAATATACTTACTTCTTGTCATGTTGAAAAGAAAAGTTTTAAAAAATATCCACATATACTGGGAATGAAATAAGGGAAGAGAAAGAAATATATTAAGCCCTACAATGTGCCTGGTGCTGTACTAGATATTTTCTCATTCTTTAATCTATACTATATTTTAAATAGATGTTATTAACCCTATTTTCTATTGAAGATTAAAAAGAAATTAAGTATATAGTGTCAAACATTATATTCTTTGCCTTTAAACTATTTTAACCTCTTTAGACAATATTTTGTGTTCTCATCTTGGGACTTACTGCTGCTGCAATCTTTTTATAACCTGTAGACCTTTGTCCCTACCTTGACTTTTAATTTAGCTACTATTTCAATATTATGATACTTCTTTTAAATTTATTTATGTTGCCATCATTTCAAGCCATTGTTTTCATAAATAAACATTCTTTGAAGCAGACATTCTTTGAAGTATTGCACAAACAAAACATTGCAGCATTTTACAATGTCTAATAATCAGTGAGGGATGAATATGTTCACAATTCTCAGTTTTCTAAAAATGTTGTGTGTTTTACTAGGTTTTGTTTTAGAATATAATACTAGGTTTTGTTTTTAGAATAAAAACTGGAGTCTTTGTGGAGTGACCTAAGCAATTT
Source organism: Avahi laniger (assembly GCA_963575035.1). Classification (NCBI taxonomy): domain Eukaryota; kingdom Metazoa; phylum Chordata; class Mammalia; order Primates; family Indriidae; genus Avahi; species Avahi laniger. The sequence continues at coordinate 34,459 of CAUYSK010001042.1, forward strand.
CAGAAACCAGTAAGTCTGGAATAGCCTTAATGAAGTCCATATTTACTAAAAATTTGATTTATTTAGGATTATTGCATCCCATGGTGGAGAAGTTTATGTAGAATGTAGAAGTTTAATGAATTATGTTCAAGGTTAATATTTTTGTGGGAAAGAAACAGACACAGGATTTATGGGGAATGCCATACTTCTTGGGGAGAAGTTCTCTTAGCAGGAATGATTCAGCAGCAGCCCCTTATAGAACAACATCTTTCAAAGTAAACTGAAAAATGTTCGTGGGTAGATGAGAGGAGAAGGGAGGAGAGAGAGGGAATTAGAGATTCAGACAGAGTATCAAGCTTAGCACGGGTGCTACATCTTCATTGCCAGGTCAGGAAACTCATTGTCTATTGTATTGAAGTTATCTGTATTTTCACTAAAGCTTTCTATTAATATCTTCCTTGTAATATTCTTATTTTGGGGGATCAGTTTCTATTCTCATAACTTTCCCTAATATTAACCATTATTAACATACTAAATTCAGTCTTGATAATTCAGTGGTAGCTGGCTGGCCTACGTGAGAAAGCATTGTCACGTCAGCCTCTACACCTTCCATTGTCTTTACTCTTAGTAAGGACATCAGTGGACCAGTTCTGACACTAACAAATCACCATCTAGGCCCCAGCACATCACATTTTTTCCCTGAAACAGAGTACTTCTATTAATGGTTTAGCATAGTGATGCTCAAACCTGGCTACATATGAGAAATACAAAATACTGATGGCTGGCCTCCACGCCCAGAGGCTCTGATTTGATTTGGTGTTATATTTTGCACTGATATTTTTGAAAAGCTATCCAGTTGATTTTAATGTGTGATCATGTTTGAGAAACATTGATGTAGGATAAGTTATCTGGAAAGTTTGAAAATAAATAACTTTTTGTGGTATTTAGAACATTTATTTCTTTCTTAAACAAAATCATACATCCAATTGTCTACCTCCTCACACTTGGTTTATACATTGCTTAGAGGATAAAGTTCAAGCTCAAGTTCTTGTTCTTCTCCAGCCTCCCTGCCTAATAGTTTCCTCCTTTGCATTTACATTCCAGTAACCAAACTGATGGTAGATCACTTATTATACTCTTACCAAGTTATGCTTCTGTGCTTTTACTCACCTAAAATGCTCTTTGTCTTCCTACTTTCTTGTTATTTACATTGGTACCATCAAATCACACTTCAGACATCCCCTTTCTGGCAAACCTTCCATGATACTTCATGCAGCACACCCTCCTTTAGTAATTTTAAACCTCATGCAGTTTTAGATTTGTATTTGTTCCTGATACTGTAATTTGTTTACTCTGCAACTATCTAGAGTTGAGGGTCCCTTGAGGGGAGGGAGATGAAGGGCCTTTTGTCTATATCCACATGTGAATGTGGATAGACATAGTAGACACTCAATAAATATTTCTGAAAAGAGCTATATTTCCGCTTTCATAAATTTTCATAAGTAAAAAAACGTTATTCAACAGATTGTTATCTCCTGCTAACTAAGTTCCCCACTGTTTGTGTCCCACACAATCTGATCTCACTGAAACAATGCAAGGTCTTTCTTTTCCTTTTAATCTATTGAGGTAGTCTTTATTCACTTCAAAGGTCAGTAGCTTGAAATGATAATCGTGTTGGGATAGAGGCAAGACAAAGACAACCAGGTGCTCTTGCTCTCAATGAGGGACTGCTCCTTTACAAGAGGAAGGTAACTGAAAATTGAAGGATATGATTTCTATATATGCAATTGAAACATTTTAAAATAATGAATAGGAGAAATTCCAAATAGGGCTTAGTGGTAGTTACAGAAAGATTTCAATTTTTCTATCCATAACCTCAAAAAATATTTGAAATTCAAATTAAGAATTATTTATTCTGCATGGAACTATTTTATGACATGACATATAGTTTTTCACCTGAAATAACTGCTAGAACAATCAATTTCATATTAAAATTGTTCTATTCATTTTTCTTTCTTCCCTACTTTGTATTCTTTCTTTCCTTTCTTCCTTCCATGCCTTCTTTCTTCCTTCTCTGCTTTGTAAATCTTTGTCTTTCTCTTATTTATTTTTCTGTAAATTTTAAAATATTCAGATATTTTATACTTATTTCTCATACCCACTATATTCCATTATTGTTCTAAACACCAATAAGTCAAAGATAAATAAGCTGTAGCACCTACCTTCAAGGAACTAGGCTTCATGAGGCAGAAAGACAAAAAAAGAAAAATTTGCCTCATACGGTAGGCGTTAAAATAGACACATTGCAAGGCACTATGAAAACATGGAAGAGCAAACAGAATGCCTTATAGAGTGTAAAATATTCTTAAAAAGTCAAAGGAAAGAGTAAATATAATAATTTTGAGCTACTATCATCCTGCTAAGCACTAGTTTCTTCACATATACTAATTCATACAATATTTATGATTAACAATACAAGGTGGAGATCATGATTATCTCCATTTATTTAGATTTGGAAACTAAACTTGATAAAAGTTGCATGACTTTCCAAGATCATACATCCAAAGAGAAGTGTTCTTGTCTCAAATAGTACTATCAATATTATTATCATTTGCAGCTTTATAGGACTGCTTGCTACCTGTTGCTACTTGGTATTACGGGGGATAGAAGACATGGGTGTAAATTAGCTAAATGTAGTAAGAGTTAAATCTGTGCCAAGTAGTGTTCTAGATCTTTATGATGTTAACTCATTAATACCAACTTGAAGTAGGTGCCACTATTATCTAGTTTAAAGACGTGCAAACTGAGGCACAGACAGGTTAAGATCATAAAGGTTAAGAAAGGTTAGTAGTAGAACTGACATTTAACTCAGCCACTCTTGAGCTAGCAACCCATGGGAAACAAGACAAACACTTGTAAGAACAAGTCAGGATATAAACTGTTAAGTCTGAGGTGCCAAGTGAGTGGCACAGATGATAGGGCCTCTAGGTCAAAAGCTATCCCTGGAAGCAAGCTCCACTATTCTCATTATCCTGTCCTATTATTTTATTTTTTATTATTATTTCAAAATATTACGGGAGTACAAACGCTTTGGTTTACATATATTGCCTTTGCACTGCCCAAGTCAGAGGTACAGCCGTGCCCAACCCCCAGACATCGTGCATCATACCCATTAGGTGACAATTTACCCATATCCTCCTCCCATCTCTCACCTGCCTGATGCCCTGTGAATATTACTTCCATATGTGTGCCTAAGTATTGATCAGTTAGTACCAATTTAATGGTGAGTACATGTGGTGTTTATTTTTCAATTCTTGTGATGCTTCTGTTAGAAGAATGGTCTCCAGCTCCATCCAGGATAGTACAAGGAGTACTAGTCCCTGACCTGCTGAGGTAGCAGCAGCATGGTGCGATGGAGGTCACTTGAACTCTGGAGGCATTATGGAATTTCATTCCTGCCTCTGTTCTTGCTTGAGTTATCTTGGGAAGATTACTTTAATCTTGAAGCCTCAAGTTTCTCATCTCTCTAACTGCAAGAGTCATAAATATTTCAAATGATTGTTAGGTGGACCAATTACATGGTTTATTCAAAAGTGATCAACAAATATTTTTTTTTCCACTTATACTTCATCTGACTCCAAAATTTTACTAGTGTTTTAAATAATAACAATAAGAATAAAGTACTGCTTTGACCAGCTTACAGATCCTTCAAATATCCCATAGTGGTTTAATTTTGTGATCAAACTCAGAATTTAAGTTCTTTATTTCTTCAAAAAGCATGTCCTGTGTTTATCTGTTTTGCATGTCCTGTATTTTGACTTTGTAATACTCCATGGTATAAGCCAACTCTCACTGTTGTCAATGAGTCTTTAACACCATATCATAGAGCCTTGCTTTTTGTATTCATTACCTGAGTACACACAGCTGAAGTAGATGTCTCTACTCCATTGTTTCTACGTTTCAGAAAGAAGGCTTGTCTCTCTTAATTCTCCATCCCATCTATTTTCAAAAGAAGAAAAAATCTGCTGAACAGGGTTTTGGGGAGATGGGATAGTAGAGGGAATTTTGTAGCAAAATTAGATGATTGAGGAATATAAATCAGCTGATCATTTACTTTGTCCCGGGGGTAATGTTTGGCACTGAGACAACTGCTGTGGACCCTCACCTGTATCCTACGGATTCTCCTGTTTTACCTTTACTTCCATCTCTCCACTTCTAATCTATGTTTTGTTTCTTTTCTGCAGCCTGTCTTATGGCATATCCTTAAATGGCGTCAAGGTGCTCTCATAGGTGCATATTGTAGTTCATTACTGCTTCGGGAGCTAGCAGGCAGAGGAGCTGAGGATAGTAATGAGTCCTTATATAACACTGCAGTATTTGCTGTTCCCGACAGCTCTGTTCCTGGCTAAGACAGGATGGGGAGCAGTTACCTCTACCATATAAAGTCTGAATGCCTTAATTCTTCTTGGAGAAACAATTTCAGTACTCTCATTACAGCCAAAAGAGTTCCACTTCTCCAAAGGGATTTTTGACATGGGAACATTGAAGTAGAATCTGACAGAGGCAGAGGAGCTGCTGGAGGAGTTCAGGGGGACGAAAATGCAAAAAAAGAAAAATAAATAATAATGATAATAATAAAATAAAGGAGGGCTTGTTTAGATTCTATCATTGGGTATGAAACAGGCCCCTTTTGATGCATGTTATTGGGCACATCATGATAGAGATAAGCACTTGAACATGTGGATATTTCTTATAACAAAATGGTAACATTAATAGCCCCTCTCTTTTGACTAGACACCAAAGTTAGACAGAACCTCTTTTGTGATTGTCTTTTGAGAGCCATGAGGGTGAGACAAGGGGATTTGCTACTGTTGGCCGTGCTAAGGTAGAATATGACCAGGCCTGAGAGGTCCTGGCCTCAAGGATTGGATGACTTTGGGAGGACTTCTAGTACTTTGTAGATTGTGGAGAAGAGCAATAAAAAGTTTTCAGTTTATACCTTAGCCCCACCCACCCTATATTGCTGCCAGTAGTGGTAGTGGGTGTGGGGCTCCAACCTCAGGAGAGTTACCACCTAGGCTCAGAGCCACCAAGCAAACAATGAGGAACAGCAACAACAACAAAAAGCAGAGTGACAGCTTGTCCTAATGTCCCAGGCATTGTGTTAATAATGCTTGAATTTTCGCTAACTCAGCCACTGTAGTCCCCTTGGCACTATCTTGGCAAAATGGCTACGGGCATGTATGAATGCACACATGAAAAGTAGACTCACTAAAGATAAATATGATGGTAGCCCCCAAGTCTAGATATAGAATTGTACACTACATAGGAGCCATTGGTGAGCAAAGCACTGGGGAGGAGGGATTTCCTTTCATGCTCTCCACCTTCCTTCACTATAACATATGTACATACTAACACATGTTTCAGGGGATCTTTGGCTGGACCAGGGAAGGTAGTGTGCACTTTGGGCAATTGCATCCAATAAGCACTGTATGTTGCCGTGTGGCAATTACACACACATACACTACAAATAACACAGAATTTGGTGAATTAGGTGCATGAAGTTTATTTACTTTTCTTTTTTTTTTTATTTTTATTTGCTTCTTTTAGAAATTAAGACAAGCTAGCTACCTGAGATTCGTGGACTTATCTTGGGATTGGGGTCTTCCAAAGGAGGGACAAAGAAAGATTTCCATTAATAGTCTGACGGGACCATGGTTTAATTTAACTTGTACACTGAAAAGTGTGGGATCTCATTTTGTATTCCATGCTGGTGAGTCATTTGTTTGCATCTATTGTTTATTAATATAAACAGACATTTCAGAGCTCAAGGTGACTTTAAAGGAAAAGAAGAATGCAAACGTAAAGGGAAAGGAGATGACATTTAGGGGGCTCATAGTATGTTCTGGATATTCTAGCAAGCTTTCTAGATATGTTAGCTTATTCCATCCTCCCAAAGGTATTTGGGATTGGATCCCTTGACAGATAAAGACTTAAAGGATAGAAAAGTTTAAGTAATTTCTCTTAAGTCATATAACTACTAGAAGGGAGATCCAGGTGTGAACTTATAGGTCACTTACTTGTCATATAAACGTGGGAAGAATGAGATGAATGATATGAAGGGAAAAGGCAAGTTGAGGACAAAGCCAAAACTAGAGCTCAGATTCTATGCCTGCCAGAAAACGTTCTTTCCAACCTATTATTTCCACTGGGCTGTTAAGTGCCTAGAAAAACTGTAAGTATGAAAGTACAGAAGGAAAATAGATGGGAAAAAAGGTGGAGAAAATTGCACTTGTCACAAACAGCAACCCAGATTGCGATCCCTTTTCTTTCTCGGTCTACATGGTTACAAAATCTAAACAAAGGAACTTCAAGAATTTCACTCACAGCTATAATGTCCCCGGTAATGTTTTTATGTAGCCTTTATTTTTCCCATGCATTGCCTCTATTACCTGCTGAGTATTATTAGATTTTACACATTATTTGACATGAAACTTTGCCCTTGATGAAATGATGCTATTTTATAGTCTCTTGAAAGCTTTGCAAGACTGGAAATAGATTTATTATGTCTTAGCTTCTTACCTTTCTTGAAGAAATCTGCATGAATACACTGTAACTTTGCTCTTGTAACTGCAGTTTCCTTTTTTTTAAGAGAAATATAGATAAAAAATAATGTTCTTTTATCTTTCTATCTTTTCCCATATGCAAGCATATATGAGCAAAGGGTGATTCAAGAGGAAAAAGATTTTACATGATTGTGCATTGATTCAGCGATTCAGTTAGTAAATGGCAATATTTTAACAATATACTATGTCTAATTATATTTTTCCAATATATAATATGAGCAATTTGTATCTCATAGCATCTTGCTTTTTCTATTTATTTTTAATTTTCTAGCTTTTATTTATTTTTAATTTTTATTTTTATGAATATGTAATAGTTGTTCATATTTATGAAGTACATATGATATTTTGACACAAGTATACAATGTTTAATGATCAAATCTGGGTAATTGGGATATCTATTAACTTGTTTTTATATTTGTAACTAGGGATGTCTGAGATCAATTTGTAATATATCTTAAATAAATGTAGAAAATCTAATGGGATGCATTCTGTATTAATATTTGTTCACTGATTTTTACTTACATATTTTATCCTTATTTTTTCATTCTCTTTAAAAATATTTGTTTTTGGTGTTCTTAATTAATTACATTTATTTTAAGTTGTTTCAAATCCTTTCGGAAAATGAAGGAAAATAGGTAGAGAGCTAGTTAGCAAGCATGAAAGAAAGCTATACTTACTTGACGGCATTGTATCAATCAGTCAGTTTTTTTTTTTCTCTATAGTTTAAAATGAGAAATTTCTTAAAGGGATTTAACATTTCATCCTATTTAGCATGGTTCCTAATACCTATGAAGTGTTTCCTGCTTTTTATTTTGAAACAAGAATGATAAATTGGATAAGGTTGGTGGAATTGAGCAGCAATGCGTATGCGATGTGTTGCTGTCATTTCCTCAAATCTGCTCATAGAATGTAAATTTTATATTGTGGTTGAAAATGACTCGTCTTTTCTAATGCAGATGTGGTTATTCAGTCTGATTCATTATTACTGTATTCATTATTACTGATTCATTTCACTGTATATTGATCAGTTATGTTTGTCATCTTATTAGTGGATTTTGATCACTTTGATTTTTTTTAATGGTGATTAAAAGATGTTTGAAATATGTTGAATGTCTCTCTCAAATAGCCTATAGTGTTATTAATCAAATATTAAAATTAACTTGTAACATTTATGATTTGCAAAGAATAATCTACAAAACAAAACTACTAATTTAAGAGCTTAGTTATTAGTATCATCTAAGAGTTATTTTAGCTCTACCATTACTCTTCTTTCAAAATACATGCTTAAGATGAATAATAAGAGAAGAAATATACAAGTTTTGGGAAGTTTTGCTGTATTTTCAAGAAATCCTCTGACTCTGACTATCACAGTAAAATACACCCAATTCTAACTTCATCCTTTCTAATATTAAGCAAAAAGTTCTAAGACATAACTCTAGCCTGAAAATGTAATGATACCATCTAACAACTATAACCAATTGTAGCACGAATCTTAGCCAACATCTTGCTAATGTTCTGTCTAGTCAAAGCTTCTCACCCTAGGAGTAACATTTAATTTCAATGCTAAAGCTAAATCCTAACCTTACTTTAACTGTATCCTTAATACTGGCATCAACATAAAACCTGGAAAACAAATAAGTTTTCACTCATGTATAAACTCTGACTGGTAGTGTTTTCTTGGGGTTAGATCATTGAGGAAGATTCTAAGGCTCTAGAAAGAATTCTGAGACGAATTAACAATATCTGTCCTGACACAAGAATACAGAATGGCAGAGTGGATGCCAAGCATTTGCCATGCCTGTTCTAAAACTAACTCTTGACCTGGTCTGGCCTTAACTTCCTGAGAGTAAACTTTGCTGGCAAATCCTTAGTCATAAGAAGAAGAGCATTCTTTGCTTTGCTCTCTATTATAATAAAGAAGTAGGACTTGAGTTCCTTACTAAAGACTAAGTTTTCTTCCAGAGGGGATTGTGGGCATACTTTATGAAGGAAAAAGATAGATAGACTTTTTAAAAAAATTTTGTAACTTGTCAGAACGACTCATTCATTTCCCATATATGAAAGAATACAGACAAAGAATTAGAAGTTAGTATTTCAGCGCTCCATTTTAATATTAAAGTGACTGATTACCAAAGAGAATACCTAACAATCAGTCTACCGTCAAGAGAATATGTTTTCTTATTTTACTTCTCTGGGACTTTCATTTACTATATCAGATGTGCTTAATCTCTGCCAATTGTTAATTTGACACAATCAATGGTGTATTTCACAGGATACAAACATTATTTTCTCAGTGCAATCAATTTTTCTAAGCTCATGGGCCTGGTTTCTAACCGACGTCTGGAAAATTATTTTTATAACTGGTTTCTCTGAAAATCTTGAATATAGACATAACTAGAAAGAATAGAGTAATTAGATCCCAGATGCTCTCAACCAGCTACAACAGTGATGACTCCATGGCTAATCTTGTTTAATTAATTGTATACCCTTCCATATATTTTTGATTCAAATTTTAGACAACATATTATATTATCCAAACATATCTCTATAACTTAGTGACTCTTGATTTTTTAAACAGCTTTATTGAGATATATTCAAATATCGTAAAAATCACCCATTGAAAATGTACAATGGAGTGATTTTTAGTATATGCACAGAGTTATGTTAGAATTACCGCAATCCAATTTTAGAATATTTTCATCACTCCAAAAGAAACTCCATACACAAGAAGTCACATTCCATTTTATTCCCACCCCCAACCCTAGGGAATCACTAATCTGTCTACACAGATTTTCCAATTCTGGACACTTTATATAAATCAAATCACATAATATTTGGTCTGTTGTGTTTGCTTTCTTTAATTTGACATAGTATTTCCAAGATTCATCCATGTTGTAGCATGTATCAGTACTTCATTCCTTTTTATTGTTAAACAATTTCCCATCATATGGATATATTGCATTTTGTTTATTCATTCATCAGCTGATGGACGTTTGAGTTGTTTCCATTTTGGAGCTGTTAGAAATAATGCTGCTATAAATATTCATGTAGCCATTTTTGCATGAGAAGATATTCTCATTTCTCTTGGTTATATAACTAACAGCGAAATTGATAGGTAATATAGCAATGCTCTCTTAAAATGTGGTATATGTATACCATGGAATACTATTCAGCTGTAAGAAACAATGGTGATATAGCACCCCTTGTATTCTCCTGGATAGAACTGGAACACATTCTACTAAGTGAAGTATCCCAAGAATGGAAAAATAAGCACCACATGTATTCACCATCAAATTGGTATTAACTGATCAACACATAAGTGCACGTATAAGAATAACATTTATTGGATGTCGGGCAGGGGGCGGGTATATGCATACACAAAGAGTGCGATGCACACCATCTGGGGGATGGACATGCTTGAAGCTCTGACTTCGGGGGGGGCAAGGGCAACATACGTAACCTAAACATCTGTACCCCCACAATATACTGAAATAAAAAAAATAATAAAAAAGGTTAAAAACATTAAAAGGAACTGTCCAACTTTTTCAAAGTGGCTACACCATTTTACTTCCCCACCAGCAATCCAGCAATGTCTGTGGTTTTCAGTTTCTCCATATGTTCATAAGTACTTGCTTTTGTCTGTTTTTTTTGTTTGTTTGTTTGTTTTTTAATTATAGCTATTTAATTATAGCAACCTAGTGGTTGCGAATTGGTATCTTAGTGTAATTTTGATTTATATATCTCTAGTGACTAATGATGTTGAACATCTTTTCATGTGCTCATTGGACGTCTGTAAATTATTTTGGAGAGATGTCTTGCCCGACTTTTTGCCCATAAAGTTTATGATTGAGTTGTAAAAGTTGTTTGTATATTCTCTGACTGGTATGAAGGTAAATATTTTCTCTTATTCTGTGGGTGGTCATTTCACTTTCTTGATAATACTGTTTGTGAAAAAATATTGATTTTGGTTAAGTTCACTTTATGTATTGATTCTTCATTGCTTATGCTTTTGGTGACATAGCTAAGTAACTATTGCCAAATACAAGGTAATGAAGATTTATGCTTATGTTTTTTTTCCTAAGAGTTTTACAATTTTAGCAATTCTTTCTCTCTCTCTCTTTTTTTTTTTTTTTTGGCACCCTTGTCAAAAGCAATTGACCATAAATGTAAGAGTTTATTTCTGAACTCTCATTTTTTTTTATTTTATTGATTTGTATGTCTATCTTTATGCCAGTACTATATTGTCTTGGTTATTGCAGCTTTGTTGTAAGTTTTGAAATCAGGATGTGTGAGTATTCCAACTTGATTCTTATTTTTTAAGATTCTTTGGCTATTTTGGGTCTCTTATTTCCCATATAAACTTTAGAATAAGCTTGTCAGTTTCTGTAAAAAAAAAAAAAGTAGCTGGGATTTTGATAAGTATTGTGTTGAGTTTTTAGATGAATTTGGAGAGTATTGTCGTCTTAACAATACTAAGTCTTCCAATCAACAACATGGGATGTCATTTCATTTACTTAGCTCCTTTTTAGTTTCTTTTAAGATTTCATAGTTTTCTTTCTACAAATCTTGCACTGTATGTATTCAATTTATTACTACGTTCTTTATTTTACTGCTGCTGTTGAAAATATAATTGTTTTCTGAATTTCATTTCAGGTTGTCATTGCCAGTATATTGAAATGCAATTGAATTTTGTTTATTGGTTTTGTATCTGCAACCTTGCTGAAGTCTAATTTTTTTTTTTTAGTGGATTCCTTATGATTTTCTATAAGTTGCTTTTTCTTTCAGATATAGAGAGTGTCTATTTATTATTCTTGCCTAATTGCCTTATCTGGAATCAGTACAGTGTCATAGAATAAATAGCGGCAAGAACAATCATCTTTGTCTTATTTCTAATCTTTAACAGAAAGGTATTCAGTCTTTTTAATTCAATATGACGTTAGCTGTGAATTTTTTTGTAGATGCGCTTTATCAAGTTGAGGAAGTTAACTCCTACTTTTAGTTTGCTGAGTGCTTTTTATTATGAAAGAGTGTTGAACTTTGTTAAATTCTATGCATATGAAATGATCCCATGATTTGAAATCTTTATGCTATTAATATGTTGTATTATATTTGATTTTCAGATATTAAGCTAAGTTCAAACTTCAGAGTTAAATTCCACTTGCTCGTGGTACATAACCAAAAGTGGTTGGATTTAGTTTGCTAGGACGCTGTTGAGAATTTTTGTGTCTATATGCATAAGGGGTATTTGTCTATTCAGATCTTTTGCTCATTTTTTCAAATTAGATTATTTGGTTTTTGCTATTAAATTGAGTTCCTTGTATTAATATATTCTGGATATCAATCCCTTCTTGGGTAAATATTAAAGATTTTCCCCCTTTCAACAGATTGTCTCTTCACTCTGTAGAGACAAGCTTTGTTGCATAGAAGCTAATATAGTCCTGTTTATCTATTTTGCCTTTGTTGTCTGTGCTTTAGAGGACTTATTCATAAACTCTTCATCCAGACCCATGTTCTGAAGTTTTTCTCCTGTGTTTTCTCCTAGTGGTTTCATAGCTTTAGGGCTTATATTTAAGACTTTCATCCGTTTGGAGTTGATTTTTGTGTATGGTGAGAAAAGGATCTAGTTTCATTGTTTTGCATATGAATATCCAGTTTTTTCAGCACCATTTATTGAATAAACTTTTTTGCCAATGAATGTTCTTGGCATCTTTGTTGAAAATCAGTTGGCTGTAAATACGTGGACTTATTTCTGGGTTCTCTATTCTGTTTCATTGGTTATAAGTCTGTTTTTACGACAGCATCATGCTGTTTGGTTACCATAGCTTTGTGATATATTCAGTCAAGATTTTGTTGAACTTTATTTTTGATAGTTTATATTACAAAAATAGGTGATTGTTTCTATTTTCCAACATAAAATTGTAATACTGACTGTGTCTTTTTAAACTGTGTACCTTCCCTCCTCTCCTCCTAGGACCCTTCAATTTTTGGTGTTTTTTTTTTTTTAGACAGAGTCTCATTCTGTTGCCCAGGCTAGAGTGCTGTGGGGTCAGCCTAGTTCACAGCAACCTCAAACCCCTAGGCTCAAGTGATCCTCTTGCTTCAGCCTCCCCAGTAGCTAGGATTGTAGGTGCATGCCACCACACCTGGCTATTTTTCTATTTTTAGTGGAGAGGGGTCTCACTCTTGCTCAGGCTGGTCTTAAACTCCTGAGCTCAAGCAGTCGGTCTCCCAAAGTGCTAGGATTACAGGCATGAGCCACTGTGCTTGGCCAGACTCTCCATTTCTTCAGAGAGATTCTGATATGCCTCTCTAGGCATCATTTAACCCATTCTGCATTGAGACTCCATCCAAAATATTCGATGTTTCTTTAACTCTGTAGGCAGTGTGGACTTCTTGGTTCTGGATGAAGTTAAGAAATATGTTAAATTTGGAAAAAAATGTTGTCTTCTGCAAACAAAATAAATCTTTCTTTTTTCTTAATAGATACATAATATTTGTATATCTTTATGGGGTATGTGTGATATTTTGTTATATGCCGCATCCCATATATTTTGCTGTTTTCTCAGTCATTGAATAATGAAAATAAAGAGAAGAACATAATCGAGCAGATAAATTACTCATCTTCCCTCCTTCACTAATCAAGGACTTTGACTCCTGGTGATATAATATAGCATGTTCTAGAAATCTTAGTGAGTAAAAGATGGAGCTATGGTTATGTATGCTTGAGAACTTATAGCTAAGAAGGAAATTCATGCCCTTATGTTTGTTTTTCCTTCTTGTACATCTTGATATTTTGTCCCTATTCTTGCTGCTGCACTTGCCCCTCTAATAAAATATTATCCTGTAATTTCTTTCTCAGTATCTGTGTTTTAAGAGACTCAGACTAAGATGTGCATGTCAAGAATAGTTTACACACCTACTAATAGTCCTTAAATTTTGTGGCCATTAGCTGTGTGGGAAGGTGGAGTGTCAGCATAGATTCTCATCTTTGATTCAACACCCAAATCCAAAACGTGCTTATTCTACCTTTGGAATATAACTGGTATCTATGCCCTCCTCTACAAACCTACAAATCTTACCTAGGTTTACTTTTGTCTCTTGTTTGATCCTAACTGTTGTGTCGTATTAGCTTTCTAACCAGGATGCCACCTCCAGTCTTATTCTCTTTAAGTTCTACAATACTGATTTTTTAAAAGTTGCTTAATATTATCTTATTTAATAACTTTCTATTTGGGGGGATAAGTTTTAAGTCAAAATAGATTTGCATTGAATATTTATTTAACTCATGTGATTTTTACCTACATAATTTTGAAAGATAAAAATTAAATGTAAATAGTGTTGTCAGGAGGAAAGGAAGATAAATCGTCAGAGTATGTCCAATGTCCTTTTTCATTGTTTCATAATTTATCTATATTTTTACGAACACATTACTGTATAGGGTTGAATGGATAAAAGCGACATGCACAATACTTTATGAGAAATGCATGGGATGCTAAAAAAAATTTTGGCCATATGCTATTTCCATTCTCAGGATCTACTCGTGAGGTGAGATATATATACATACACACATTTATTTATATATATATATATATTCCGTAAATGAACCTGCTATCTCTCTGCATTCATTGTTTACTGCTTCCCTAGCATTTGCTGTAATTTCCTATCTTTCTGAACTACCTGCATGTGTCTAAATGTGCCACACACATGCCATAAGCATACACAAATTGTTGTATTTATATTTATTGTTCTTTACTTAGAACATCCTCCATTGATTCAGTTGGCCAATCCCTGTTCACCAGTTAAGGTTTAACATAAATATGAAACTCAAAGGAGAGCTTTTCTGTCTCCCTTATTTTGAGATTGATATTTGTTTTTGTGGTTTCTTAGGGATATGTACATAGCTCTCCTGTTGCATTCCATATACTCATCTCTGTCTTTAAACTGTAAGGTTTTTGAAGGCAGGGACTGTGTGGTCTGAGTTTAAGAAAGTACTTTTCAGCCGGGCGCAGTGGCTCATGCCTGTAATCCTAGCACTCTGGGAGGCCGAGGCGGGTGGATTGTTTGAGCTCAGGAGTTCGAGATCAGCCTGAGCAAGAATGAGACCCTGTCTCTACTAAAAATAGAAAGAAATTAGCCAAACAACTAAATCTATATATATTTTATATATATATAAAATATATTTTATATATTTATATATTTATATAAAATATATTTATATATTTTATATATATATAAAATTAGCCAGGCATGGTGGCGTGTGCCTGTAGTCCCAGCTACTCGGGAGGCTGAGGCAGGAGGATCACTTGAGCCCAGGAGTTTGAGGTTGCTGTGAGCTAGGCTGACGCCACGGCACTAACTCTAGCCCGGGAAAAAGAGTGATAGTCTGTCTCAAAAAAAAAAAAAAAAAAAGAAAGAAAGTACTTGTCAAAAAAAATCACAAACACGTTTATTGAATTAAATCGATCCTTTGCTATATAATAAAACATACGTTGTTATAGAAAATTGACTCTAGTTATTACTATAAAATTTCAGGCCTAAGGAGTATAAAATGAAGGCACATTTGTGGTCATTAGATAAAATAGATAAATCTGTAAATATATACTCCAAAGTAGCTATCTTGTCACATTTCTCATGACTTTAAAGGGAGAAGATTGCTTAAACAGTAGAAGGCAACATAATGGAAAAATGTTCCACTCTTTGGATTCCATTTGTGCTTTGGTAGTTGAAGACAAACCACTGGAAAAAATAGTGGTAATGATAATAAAATTATTGAGCCTAAAATGACTTGGGTGTCTTATTCCAAAAGCCACAGGGCCTTTTACTCCAATGATACAAGTTAACAAAAGATACTCTGATATGCTGCATAGTTTATCTTAGAATTTTTCTAAAAGTCTGTCTAAGGAAACTGTAATGATTGCTGAAGTATGAAGGTTTTAAAAGAAGTGATAGGTGGATATTAATGATTGATATAATTTTTCATAGTATAGTCTATGTCCTCTGACTTCAAAATCATAGCACATTTTTCACACCATTATGCAATGGTACAGGATCAGAGAATACTTTTATAAATAAGCCTATCTTCTTACTGTTTACATATTTTATTCCCTTTAAGTACTACTATGGGATATAAAAACATACTGCAGTCCCTTTATAGCTATATAAATGCTGTGGGTTAAATTGTCCTAATGGTGTATGTCCCTACTTACTCTTTGATATGAAATATATGCTATTCGTTCCTGTAGAATATAGAACAAGGTAAATATTAAGTCATTTTTTAATGTCATTAGTAACAACGAATTCATCTTTATTTAAATTGAGATAAATAGTTTTAAGAAAACATTTTTTGTTTGCGATTTAAAGGAAAACCATTTTCAGCAAAATATTTTAAATTATAAGATAACCCTTAATATGTTAACATTTATGGGCTTGGAAAAAGTGATTTTCAAGGTTTGGTACAAAGTTTAAAAAACAGCTTCAGTGGAAATTTAAAATGAAGTTTTCTTTTCTTATTTAATTAGTTAGGAACTAGTGAGTTAAAAGAGATCTACACTAGTAAAAAACACTTCTTCAGTTGCACTTTATATTTTTATGAGTACATATGGATGTGCATATACATATGTATATATACCCATGTGTGTTTTATGGCTAAGAATATATTTTATAGGGCTGATAAGAATGGACTGCTAGAGCCAATGAGATGGCAAAAGGGTCAGAGAAAGAGGAGCAATTTTAGAAGCATTATTAGAGAGGTAATTTGGAGAGAACGAGAAAGAGCAGCGGGGGTTGAGATTGTTGATTTTTAATGAGAATCTTCTTATTCACCTTCTGGTGAAATCATCAGTAATCTCAAGCACACTGGACACACTTTGGGAGTAAGTAGATTTTTAACGTTAACTGTGATCAGTGTTGAGTTCTATTTCAGTGTTAATGTGGGTAAAAACAGAGGAGACTTGCTAAATCAGCCCTCAAGCTTGACTTAATCCATTCATGTCTTCAGCCAGTTGAAGGCACACTCTGTGCCAGCCGTTCATTGATGGACAGTGAGAGAATGCATTGATGAGTCAGACACCGCCCTGGACCTCAGGGGCTCCTGACCTCGCGTAGCTATGAGGAGATCCATAAGCATACCAACAAATTCATTGCAAAAGAGGATGACAGAGACCAATAATGTCAAAGGTACCATGTGCCCTAGGTATACATAGACAAGGTGCATATCCTAGTTTGGGGAAGCTTCTTAGAAAAAAGTTAAAGGCTGGTTTTATTACACAATTTGATTTTGGAGTCCTAAATCAAATAACTCATTGAATATGAATATATATCAAATTACAAATTATTTTTCATACAGGAAAGCACATCGTAGAAAGAACATGAATGCAGATGTTAGATGCTTATAACTCCCAATCTCTCAAACTTGTGAATATGTAGATACCAACACACAGACAATATTGGGAAATTACTTTATCAATCTGTTTCCTCTGCTGCTAAGCAAAGCTAATGTAAACTTTCTGAGTTGTGATTATCCGACATTTAAAGTAGCTAACGCAATGCCTAGCCCTGCTTAGTAGGCATTTGGTAACCGAGCATTATTGCAGGACTTTGCAGATGTATTAATAAGCAAGTGCACATTGTGAATTTCAAAGTGAGATGTAGAGTTTATGTTACTCCCAAAACTTAATTTATTTAAAGAATATCAGTTTCACCAAATACAAAATAGTAGGCTGCTTGTTTTCTTTCATAAATCTAGAATGGAGCCATATTGACAGATACAACCTCAAAACTCGTTGACCACCCTCCTGCCCCATAAATTTTTAAAAATCTACATAATATGAATGCAGTTTTCATAGATAAAAGATTTTGTTATAAGTATAAACAAAGAAAATGTAATGTCATATTATGTGATACTTTATGTATAAGTAATTATACTCCGTGATATTTTACAGCTCATTTAAACATTTTATGTGTTAATATCATTTCTAAATGCTGACTTCTAAAAAGCTGGCTGTATAATATGTTGGCACTTTGCTACCTCTGCATCCATTCTGGATTTAATGTACTTCAGAAATGCATTTGGAAGACATCGCTGCATATTTATTTCTAACATATTTTAATTGGTTATAGCAATTAAAAGTAATAGATACCATCAAATATAAAATAATTTTACCCTACGTCTTTACTGTTGTTGTTGTTCTGATTAAACGACCTCCTCACTTTAAGCATAGTTTAAGCATTTTATAATGACTGCTAGACAACATCCTTTGTCAGTCATGACCTTCTGAGGAAGAGAAGGCACATTCACAATCATTGCCTAACATGAAATGCTAGAAAGTGATGCTGGTAGTTCGGAACCATGTGTTTTGTTTTTGTTATATTGTTGCTTTTTCCCCTTTTGGTGTCAACTTAACCAGTATCCTCAGATGTTTAGCTTTTTCTAAGCCAACAGTCCTAAAATATAACCTGATAAACAGTTGCCAGTCTGTCAGTCTTCCAGTTCAGAAACAATTTGTAAATGGCAACCAGTCAAATCTCCCCTTCTCGTGCAGAAGACACTCTGTGGGTTCGTCACTTCACAAGTGCCAATGCCAGCTTGGCCTTCTAATCTCTCCCTTCATATAGACTTCTCTCTAGTAAACCTAGTTTAATTAGCTGTTTGTCTATTTCTCCTCTGTTATGACAACTTTATTGGAGAGGTTTTATAGCCTTTGCAGTGCCCAAATATAATTTTCCAGTCAGTATTCATTGGGTCCCCATTATTCTCCCCAAGCTTGGTTGGCTCTAAATCAGTCAAGACCTGGAGTTAGCTACTTTTTTTTGGTTTTCCAAGTGCATATTCTTTGTGGCAACCTTAGAGTAAATAAGTCAGTTGCAAAATTTTAGTGCAAAATCTAAGATACTTTTAGGAATTAATCCTGAAGCAATAATTGAACAAGTGTACAGTTATCCAAATGAAATAATTATAAGCATATGACCCATAATTTTTTGTTTATATTTATGAACAAGTGCAAATAGCCTAATTGTTTAGTAATGTAAGAATGATAAAATAGATTAAATGATAACTACATGATGCAAGAGGATGTCATTTTTAAGAATAATTATGTACATTTTTTGACCTGAAAAGATTTTCAATATATACAGTTTATTGAAAATACATTACAAAACAATAAGTATGGAATGAACCCATATCAATAAAAATTCAACACACGTATGTAGGTATCTACACATCTACACACACACACACACACACACACACACACACATGAGATTAGACACCAAAATGATACTAGCATTTACATCTAAGTGGTGGGTTTATAGGCGAATTTTACATGTAATTATTTTTGCAGATTTGTATTTTTTACCATAAACATTCACTAAATGTGTAATACTGACTTTATAATACTTGAGAACTTTTAATCATGTTCCTGTTGTCCTCCCTCAAAAATATTTTATAACAGATGACAAATTCAGAACATTCTCCGTAGCCCACTTTAGCTAGCACTCCATTTCCCTTTTCTCCATTTAGACCTGAACCTCTAAAGATACGTGTTCTTATTTTTGTTTCCGTTTCCTCACCTTTAAAGCATTTTTAAAGTTATTCTAATCATGCTTTAAAACTCATTACTCCATGGAAGTTTTCTCATCAAGGTGATCCATAAGTACTTGTAGCTAAATTCTTCTCATTTTTAAAAATTTTGTGTCTCTTTTGGCCTCACTGCATTGTTGATCCTTTCACCCTGCACTAGGTGCTCCCATGACATCCTAAACTCTCATATCACAGCATGCATAAAATGCGAATTACTTGTTTAATTTTCTGTCTCTCTAATTGAACCATAAGCTTTGTGAAGGCAGGACGTAATCATTTTAATTCACAATCCCAAACCTCAGCAGAATGCTGCATGTATAACAGGTGACCAACAAATATATATCGACTAAACTAATGAATGAATGAATAATAATATATTATTTAAAGAGACCATGATCGTCATGAAGTAATATTTTGCTCTAGTCTAGTTTCAGGACTCTAGATACTTTTAATATTATACTCCTCAACAAAGACCCTATTTCTTACTTATAAGAGAGAAGAAAATGTTCAGAGCTTTTTGATGAAAAGTAGGCACAGTGAAGTCTAGTTTTACAAGAGCTTAATAGAGAGAAAAAACTGAGCCTCTGACTGATATATCAATTTTCTAAACACGCTGATAGAAATAGTAAAGAATCTCTCTGGTTGATTTCCTTCCCCCATCCCCAGCCTGTGTGCCTATCAATCAAATACATTATATAAGCTTAACCCACGCACCAGTAGAGGGGAAAACAACAATAAAAACATAGAGTTGTTGAGATTTATTGAATATAGATCACATCAAGGACATGTACTGAAAAGAATCTAATTAAAATTGGATGTTTCAGTTTGCCAGCTGTATCTCTTTACAGTTAGGGGTGGTGATTTTATTTAAACTGAGTTTCAAGATTTCCTCCCACCTCAGGTCACTGACAGAACACACTTGGCAATTGAGAGGAGAATGTAGTCAACACTTCCCTCTACATTCTTTCTGAGCTCTGAGCTAAAAACCTCAGCCTCTACTTGATGTGTGTTATACCTGAATATATATTTAGCTGCTGCAAAAAGGGAATTCCTCTTTCTGTTTTGTGTGCTAGGTGATTATTGAGTGTGGAAGGAATGGTGGTTTCTAGAGTAACTAGCCCCTGTCTCCCATGTGACATGTGGGCTTGGACTGATCACCTTGTAGTCTTCTTTAATGAGCTTCTCAAATAAGCATTAGAAAGTGAAAAGAAAATTGCACTGTGGCTTTTTTCAAAATTCTAGCAATTTGTTCTATGGCATAAAGTGTATAGGGCAAAACACTATGAATAATAGGACTTTATTCTTTCAAGATGAAAGCAGCAATAGAGTTTTGTTCTCTGACTATACTTCTGTTCCTTAGATAGCTAAAGAAAGTATTATTTGTTAAATATAGAATTCATAAAGATAATGCTTACTAATTCAATATTGTTCTCAAATAAAAGGATATAATTCATTCTGTCCTCAGTACATGCAAGAGAAAGTCACACTGCACACGAAGCTAACACGTACATTAAGATAACGACGGACTTGGCCTTGAAAATAATAACTTACCCTCTCTGAATCATCATAGAGACATTTATATTATCATTAGCTATTTTTTTTATTTTTATTTCAGCATATTATGGAGGTACAGATGTTTAGGCTACGTATGTTGAGTCTCGCTTTGTTGCTCGGGCTAGAGTGCGTGTTGTGGTGTTAGCCTAGCTCACAGCAACCTCAAATTCCTGGACTCAAGTGATCCTTCTGCCTCAGCCTCCCAAGTAGCTGGAACTACAGGCATGCGCCACCATGCCCGGCTAGTTTTTCTATATATATATTTTTAGTTGTCCAGATCATTTCTTTCTATTTTTTTTAGTGGAGACGGGGTCTCGCTCTTGCTCAGGTTGGTCTTGTACTCCTGACCTTGAGCGATCCACCCGCCTCGGCCTCCCAGAATGTTAGGATTACAGGGATGAGCCACCGTACCCGGCCATCATTAGCTATTTTGATTGTTAAAATTATAAAGGAAAAAGGAACTGAATTCAGTTAGCTACCAATTAATTTAGATTGCAGGTAGACAATGCCAACAATGTGAATAATTCAATTGGGTAAAAAGAAAAAAGGTGGTCAAATCTGTTGTTTATTCTTTCTGATGACAAGAAACTGGTTGAATGACAGAAATGTTTGCCTTCAACAGGACAAACAACATTATCTGTTGTAATATTATTGACCCTGGATCTACCTTTCAATGGAATGTGACATAGAATTTCACACACTCATCAAAAAGAAAAGACAACCTTTATATTGTTTAGCATCTTGCTTTATGTTACTCATTGTACTAGATAAGGTGACATACTTTAATCTCATTTAATTCTCATAATACTTATATAAAATAGGCATCATCAATCCTGTTGTTCAGACAAATGAACTAAAGTTGAAGGCATTTGAGTTATTCACCAAGGTTGCCCATTCAGTAAGTGGTGGGGACACACACACACATATACACACACACACATGTGCACACATACACTAAACCCTCCTCTTTTCAACATTAAGTCCATGTGCTTTGGATTACACCATGTTGCAATTCAGAGTCAATGAAAATAATGCATAGGGGGAGGGTTGAGAATGCACTTATGGATGGGTGGGCACAACAGCAAATGGAAGTCTTCATATAAATGGCTTCACTTTGGTGTTTGGTCTCTCTAAAAAGTGTTCCAGTAACTGGGTCAGGACCCTCTACAGAAGCCTGTGAGCTGGATGTGTAAAATTAGGGTGAGGAAGTGATGCTCAGCATTCATCACTAATCAACGTGTTTTGCACCTGCCTTTTCTTCTTGTCAATCATTATATTTTTTCTGCTATCAATTTTTTCACTTTCTCAGAGTTCCTTCTTTTTATATCCTTTTCTTTTTAATGTATGCAATATTTTATCTCTCTGAGGATATTATAGGGTGTTTTTAAAATGTTTTATTCTGTTCTCTGTATTGTCTCTCTTTCTTTCAAGGTCATTTGTTTTACATTCAAATATTTCCTTCAAATACTCGTATG
Source organism: Avahi laniger (assembly GCA_963575035.1). Lineage (NCBI taxonomy): Eukaryota > Metazoa > Chordata > Mammalia > Primates > Indriidae > Avahi > Avahi laniger. Next base: position 56,670 of record CAUYSK010001042.1, read on the forward strand.
TTAATCCTTGGCTGATAGTGCATGGTTCGGGGTAAAATATATGAAAGCTGGTTGGAAATTTGGCAGAAGGACACAATGATGCAGGCACTTAACATGTAGATAAGCCATGTTATCTGGAGAGTGTTTAGATAACAATGGGCATTTTTTTTTTTTATTGGAAGGTCTTTCCACATTGAGTATCTACAGGCATTTAATTTTGGGCCTGTGCCCATGGAGTAAAATTTATGCGGCTCCTCTGAGGTTAGGCATTATATTATCCTAGACACTAGCATTTTTTGAACTTGATAAAGGGAAAGGGGCTATAGTAGTTTTCAGCACTACGTACATTGACTTTCAAATATTTCCTTGTTATCAGTATGATACCTCTTTTCCAATCTCAATTGTACAAACATCTCTGCAAAATAAACTTGATTATTTTCTGGAGTTGAGGATAAGTAGGTACTTGGTTAGGTGGGATGAAGTAAGATGTGTGGGGGTCTAATTTCTAAGTACACAAGTCTTCTGTGGTTCTTCTCTTTTCGGCTCTGCCTCACCTTCATGTTTCAGTGATTCTTAGTGTTCCCAGTCTCCGAAGCTTTCTGAGTTTATCTCAGCTTAGTTTTGCCACTGTGTTCTTCTCCCCCTTTCCTCCTGCCAGGTTCGGGTATTTGCTTTCTTCTGTCTTTTAAGTCATTTATTATTTATCTATCCACTTTTGACTTCTTGTAACAGATTCAGGTGATATGTAAGCAAATTTATTTTCTTTTTTTCCCGCATGCATAGTTAGGCTATATTTCTGAGCCAGCCTTACAGCCACACAACTGAGTTCTGGCAATGAAATACGAGGGAGGGGATGAATGCTCTGCACGAGTCTGGCCCGTCGTGGCCTTTCACATCCAGTTTTTTCCCTTTCACTCTTCCTTCCATGACGATCTTGGAAGCTGTACAATAAAGATAGAGGAGTGCTATAGACTGAAAGGCACCCCAGCAACTGAAATATTGAAGCTCTGACTATTTTGAGGAACTTGGGGAAGTAATTAAAGTTAAATGAGGTCATAAGGGTGGTTCCCTAATCTTATAAAATTAATGGTTTTATAAGAAGAAATACCAAAGAGCCCACTATCTCCGCTATGTGAGGACACAGTGAGAAGACAGCCATCTGCAAGCTAGGGAGAGAGCCCTTAACAGAAACGAACTATACGAGCACCCTAATCTCAAACTCCTGGCCTCCAAAACTGTGAGGAAACAAATTTCTGTTGTGTAAGGCGTGCAGTCTGTGTGTTTTGTTTTGACAGCCTGAGCTAACACAAGCAGTCACAGAATGGAAGGAGGCTGTGTCTCTGAATCATTCCTCGGATGGGAAGTGCCAGCCAGTCAAGAATATCCCTTAGGACTTTGTATGAAGGAAAAATAAGCTTCTAGTATGTTGTGGCACTGAGAAATTGGAGCTTATCTATTTCAACAGCTCATATTAATTTAACAATTTACACTTCTCATTTGTTATGGCCTCTTGTCCATTTCTGTCATTATTGTGGATTTTATACCTTACTTTTTTTTTCATCATTTTCTGGACTGTTGAGAGGGAGAGGTGGTAAGTCTGTGTTTTATTTGCTAATTTTTCTTGTGTTTCAACATCTACTCGGCTTATGAACCTTTAATTTTATTTCCTAGCTTTGGCATGGTGCTCATACCTTACACTTAATGAAAATCTTTGCTTTTGGTTGGTTGACTCTTTCAGTATCATCTCTTAGACAGTTACCAATTATCCATTCATTTGTGTCATTTCTGACTGCCTCATGACTATGCAGCATCAGTAAGCTCTAGGTTCCAAGATTCTAGCTATGAAACAAACAATATTATCTTTCAGCTTCATTTAGAATATTTACATCTGTCGCATTTGGTGCATTGGAGTAAAGAGAGAGAGAGAGAGAGATTTTATCTCCAAGATAGTATTATGTACCAGGGAATCTGATTCCAATAAGATGAAAAATGATGATTAAAAATTAATCTTTCCTTGAAGGATATTTCACTTTCAGATATTAAACATCCTCTCAGTTTTCACTGTTTTCTCACAGGAAAATTTGAAAAGGCAAAACAAGATGCATGTCTTTGATTTCTATGGCATGTACCTTCATTCATTCCCCACACTCAAGGAGGACGGACTGCACACAAAAGAAACATCTGCTTCCCTCCCTACAGGAGTTTGTCTTAAGTACTGTTCTTCTCTCAAAGGATATACATATATGTGTGTGTGTGTGTGTGTGTGTGTGTGTGTGTGTGTATAATTTATTTATGTATTTTAACAGTGAGCACTAACTCATCATTTACTTATTTTCTCTGAAAGGGGAACTGATATAATTAGGCCGTATGCTTAGTAATGAGTGATGTTATTTTCCCTCAAGGATAAGTAAGAAAAACACTGGTTTTCCAACCACCATACATCAGTTACCCCTAAACAACTTCTCTTGGAAATGATAGAATTGCAATGCGGTGGGGGTTTCCCCTGCTCTTTTCTACTTGTAATTAATTAGATAAGTGGGTTAGACTAGAAATTTGCTCTGAGTCCCTTTGTCTTGAACTCAGCAAAGTGGAAGTCAACCACAAGGCTTCTGGTCCAAGCTACATTTTCCAATCCAGGTTTACCTGAGTTTAGAAAGCTTACTTCAACCCCTTTTAAACTTTGGGTATTTTGTCTTTATTAGATAGAACTTATAAGCAAGAAGGAATGAAAACATTCCAAACATCAGCAGAATTATTAGATTTTTGTCAGTTGTCATCCTAAAATCCTGATATCAAATTCTAGAAATTAACAGATTCTTGGTAGGGCAAGTCTTCTGGGTTTTAAAAGAGGAGAGTCCGTCAGTGAGTGAAAACTACATTTAGATTCAAAGTCATTGAAAACATACAGAGCTTCTTTTGATCATAAAAGAGGACCATGCAATACTAAGGAAAGAAGAATTCTGAAACTCTATGATAGTTCCACTTGCTCATCTCACATATGGGGAGAAGCTTTTATATATATGATTGAAACTTCACCCATGGGTAATCTCTCAGTGAGCACTGCTAGGAGGTTGAACTTTCCCCCTATTACGTAGGCTGAAGAATAAAAGAATAGGAAACACACACCTGAATTTCTACCTAGAGGAAAACATGATTATTGAAAATGAATTTTGTTTCCACTGCCCACCTCATGCTAAGGCATGCAATAAACTAAAAGGTAAAATGGCCAAAAACCTAGATCCCCTTTAAATCATAAATAATGTACCCTGCAAATTAATTCCACTGTGAAATCTCTTCTTAGATACAGACACACTAAGTTGCCAGGGAGGATGGAGCATGAACTCGATGTTGGTCTTGGAAAATTCAGAAAAATTGTGAGAAGTATTCCTGAGGAAGTAAGAGATGGATATTATTGTTGTTATTTATGTCTTTAAAAACTATCAGAGACAAAGCGATCATCATGGAGGAAGAAAAAAAGAGAAGTGATGAAGATGCACATTGGAGATGGAGGTGATAATGTAGATAGTCATGAGAGTGGTAGTGCAGCTGAGTGTGTTGAGGATGAAGACAGCAATTGTGGAATGAAGCGGTAACAGTGGAATCATTTATGGGGAGGCAGTAGGCATAGTATGATAAGAGCTGACTTAATCCTAAAGTCTATAATTGAGTATATATGGCTTAGAGCCTCCTATCGTGTATCTAGAAGATAAGCATTTTAAGTATTAAATTCAAACACTTCTGTAAACTAATTGCTATTGCTTCTGAACTACATTTTAAATGAACTGTTGCTGTGGGGCGGTTAGTGCTAAATGAAGGTGTCAAATTGCTCTATATAGTATGATATGAATTAATGATATAGAAGATGATCTGTAAAATGTCCAGTAGAAGATTTATTGTATTATGGCAAGACTTAGTATTGCTCCATGTTTAAAATTGATTTTCTTTCAGGAATTCTTGTTTCTCAAATCAGTAATGTGAGCAAGTATGTGGTGCCACTTTGAGAATGTATAAAATGCCTGTTTCCATTCTTCAAATGGCACATAAGAGGGAAAAAATAAACAATAGATTATTTCTGATGTGTTTGACTTAATTTTTGACTCTAAGTTCAATTTACCGAAGGAAAAATAATTCAAACTGAGTGCATAGTGTATTTTGGGTGGGTGGCGGGGAGAGGGGTAATTTATTTGACTGCCATCAGTGCTCTGTTTCTTCGGACTGTGGTCAACATTTACAAGAAATCCAAGAGCATTCTGTTGTTAGCAGAGATGGGCGTGGGCCTCTACAGCTCTTTATCCTCCCAAATGTACTTAAGTGTACTTAAAAGAGGATAATAGCACTAATATTTTCTCTAGCGTCTATGAGACAGATGCTGGTTTATTTCATTCAACCTTTATACAAAATTTATAATTACAAGTATTAAAATAATTCTGACATTACTTTTGAAGAAACATTTAAAATTTTTTGTCAAGATCATAGACTCAGAATATGCATTTTTTTCTATCTAAAAGGAAGCTCCATATTATTTCTTTATACTTTAAATAGAATGATGCACAGATATGATTTCAATAAACAATCATGAAAAAGTCTTTATAATGCATTAATATGTATCAAACTTATTTTGACCTTACTATCTAATTTTTATTTCATTTTTGATGAATTATTGAAGTAATATATTATTGTCTTGCTTACCTCTTGTATACAGTTAACTTTGGATTCTTATAATTAATTCAGTGGTCATAGTCAAAATAATTAACTATCAATATAGCTCCAACCACTGAGAATGGAAGCAAGCTGTAAACAGTCATTAAGGGGTTGGTAACCGTTTATATGGTAAATGTCAGTCCCCAATTTATATTCTTTTGGTGGTTGTTAGACAATGTAGAGAGGCTGATGCATGGTGACTTATGTTTTTACGAATGCCTGGATCCAGTTAAGAATTTTCCCCTAGTGTAAATGAGCCTACGCTTTTTGTCATAAAAATATGAAGAGTTTGTAATAACATAAAACATATGTAGCCATGAAGGACAAGACTTTCCATCTTGGAACAAGTGTTTCCATCTGTAATCTCATGTTTCCCTTCTAAAATGATCTTACTTTTTATTATGGTGTGTAGCTTTCCCAGTAGTTAGAAGGTGGATAGACATAAATCTGGATTCAACTATGGAATAGAAAAGAGGCTCTTAACCTTTATGTAAAGTTTTGTATACATTTATACCACCAACCTAATTTTCAAACACCACATTTACTATTTTCTTATACCTACAGTCATCATGAAGCTGATTTAATAATATTTTCTCAAGATGCTGTAAACCAGCCTGGTCTTTGTCCTCACATTTTCCTCAGATTGCTCCAAGATCCCAAGGAGGTTCCTTGCTTTTGGTTGTTGGGTCGAAGGGGAAAGTGGGAATGACTAGTTATGAAAAGATGCATCAAAGAAGGAGTAAGGAGATTGGAGATGCTGGAAAAACAAATGAAGGCCCAAGTATAGAAGGGACAGCCTAAAATTTTTCTGTAGCAGAAAAAGCACTAAGTGGTTGTAAATAGTCCCCATGTGTCCCTTTTTGCTACTTTTTAGCAGTGTGTATTTGGAGAAACTATTGCCATTGTCCTTCAAGGTTAGCTTCTATGACTTATTAATGGTGAAAATCAGTCGGGCTTTTTTTTTTTTTTGGAGCTGATTATTTCTTTTTTTTCTTTTTTTATTTCAGCATATTATGGGGGTACAGATGTTTAGGCTACGTATGCTGCCCTTGCCCTCCCTCACCAAGTCCGAGTTTCAAATATGTCCATCCTTCGGGTGGTGTGCATTGCACTCTTTGTGTTTGCATATACCCGTCCCCTCTTCCCTCCTCCCCCTGCCCAACATCCAATAGATGTTATTCTTATATGTGCACTTATGTGTTGATCAGTTAATACCAATTTGATGGTGAGTACATGTGGTGCTTG
>CAUYSK010001043.1:0-39265 GCA_963575035.1 Avahi laniger
AATCTGATAGTGGAGCAAAAAATCTGAGAAAAGCCTCTGGCATACAAGCTCCCACCCCAAGCATAAGGCAAAGACAACCCACCAATAGAAGAATTTGAAGCCTGCTGTGTGCTGATGGTAACCATAGCAACAACAAAACCTTTAAACTGAGCTCAACTGCTGACTAGATTGAGTCAATTCTCTAGATTAACAGCCTTACATAAGAAGAATCATGTTCACTTCCCAGTGGTAATAATATTTACCTCAGTTTCTACTGTTCTACATGCAGAGTCTGGCATTCACTCAAAAATTACCTCTCTCTCTCTCACACACACACACACACACACACACACACACACACTGTTGAGACAATGCAATCAATAGAAGTGAACTCAGGTAATACCCACATGTTGGAACTAGCAGACAGGGACTTTACAATAACTATGATTAATATGTAAAAGGATATAGTAGAAAATATAGACACCATGAATAAACAGATAAGAAATTTCAGAAAAAAGATGGAGGTGCTAGACATTAAAAACTCAATATTAGAGATGAAAAATGTTTTCAACATACTCCTCTGTAGACTGAACCCAGGGAAAAGAATCAATTAACTTAAAGATATGTCAATCGAAATTACCCAGACAAAACAAAACAAAACAAACAAACAAACAAAAAGAGCCGGAGAATAAAATCAGAACTGGGCATCCAAGAGATATGGGATAGTATCAAATATAATAATGTATATGTAATTGGAGTGCCGGAATGATAAGAGAAAGAGAATGGGCAGAACAGATATTTGAAGAAATAATGGCCTAGAATTTTTCAAATATAATAAATAACAGCAAATCACAGATCCAAGCTCAAACAACCCCAAAGAGTATATGCATCAAAGAAAGAAAAACCTTACACACATCTAGAAACATCAGAGTCAACCTGTTGAAAATCTAAAAAAAGAGTAAATTTTGAAGGCAGCTGGTAAAAGAGGGAGGAACACACTATATAAAGAACAAAGACAAGAGTAGACTTCTCATCAGAAACTATGCAAGCCAAAAAGAAATGGAGCAGCATCTTTAAAGCAGTAAAAGAAAAAATTTTAAAAAACTGTTGACTTAAAATTCTATACCCAGAGTAAATCTTTCAAAAATGAAAGCAAAGACACTTTCACAAAACAATAGGTGAGAAAATTTAGTGCCAGCTTATCTGCTCAGTAAAAAACTTTAAAGGAAGTTCTGCTGGCACAGTGGCTCATGCCTATAATCCTAGCATTCTGGGAGGCCGAGGTGGGAGGATTGCTTGAGCTCAGGAGTTCCAGGAGTTCCAGTTCCAGGGCGAGACCCCACCTCTGCTAAAAATAGAAAAATTAGCTGGGCTTGGTGAGCGCCCAGTTACTCAGAAGGCTGAGGAAAGAGGACCGCTTGAGCCCAGGAGTTTGAGGTTGCAGAGACCTGTGATGACACCACTGCACTCTACCCAGGGTGACAGAGTGAGACTCTATCTCAAAAAAATAAACAAACAAAAAAGGAAGTTCTCCAGGTCGAAGGAATGTGTTACCAGATAGAAATTTGGATCTACACAATCAAATGAAGAGCTCTGAAAAGGATAAGATAAATACTACTTAGCAATAAAGAACAGACTACTGATACACAGCAACATGGATGAGTCTCAAAATCATGGCTTATTAAAAGAAAGCAGACAAAAAAGAAAACATATCATATGATTCATTTATTTACAATTCTAAAAACACAAAATAATCTCTAGTGACAGAAAGTAAACTAGTGGTTTCCTGTGGGGTACGGAAGAGAAAGTATGAAGGAAGGGGGATGGATTAGAGTATGATGGCTATGTTTACTGTCTTCATTGTGGTGATGGTTTCAAGGTTGTACACACATACCAAAACTCAATACATTGTACAATCTAAATGCATGCAGTTTTTATATATAAATTATACCTCAATAAAGCTGAAAAGGTAGTAAATACAAAATAAATTACAAAGAGATACAACTAGACACCAGTTATGATGGCCTAAAATAATAATAATTTTTAAAAAGCTAACAATAACAAATGCTAGCAAAGATGTGGAGAAACTCAGCATTGCTCGTGAAAATCTAAAATGGTACAACTACTTTGTAAAACCATTTGGCAGTTTCTTATAAAGTTAAATATACACTCACCATTATGGCCCAACAATTTTACTCTTAGTTATTTACCCAGGAGGTATGAATGTACATGCCCTCATAAATACCTCTATACGCATGGCTATACAGATTTATCAGCTGTATTTTTAATACACCCAAACTGGAAAGCATCCAAATGTCTATTATAATAATTTGTGAGTGGATGAACAAATTGCACTACATCTGTATCATGGAACACTACTCAGTAATAAAAAAGAATAAACTACTGATACATGCACTAACATGGGTAAATATAAAAAGCTTTATGCCAAGTAAAAGAAGCCAGACTCAAAAGTCTACACACTGTGCAATTCTATTTTTATGACAATCTAGAAAAGGCAAAACCATAAGAACAGAAATCAGATCAGTGGTTAACTGAAGTTGGGTACGGTTAAAGAGATTGGCTACTAAGAGGTACAAGAAATTTGTTAGAGTGATGGAAATGTTCTATATTTTCACTGTGTTGGTTACGTGAGTAACTAGTGATGTTTAAAATCATACTATACTCAATCTAGTACTTTTAAACATTTCACTTAATGTAAAGATACATTTTTAGAAGCTTCCTTTTTTTTTTTCTGAGACAGAGTCTCACTTTGTTGCCCGGGCTAGAGTGAGTGCCATGGCGTTAGCCTAGCTCACAGCAACCTCAAACTCCTGGGCTCAAGCGATCCTCCTGCCTCAGCCTCCTGAGTAGCTGGGACTACAGGCATGCGCCACCATGCCCAGTTAATTTTTTCTATATATTTTTAATTGTCCAGCTAATTTCTTTCTATTTTTAGCGGAGACAGGGTCTCGCTCTTGCTCAGTTTGGTCTTGAACTCCTGACCTCAAACGATCCACCCGCCTCGGCCTCCCAGAATGCTGGGATTACAGGCGTGAGCCACCGTGCCCAGCCCTGCCTTCCCCTCTTGCCAGCCTTCACTCTTTCTCCACATCAAGAGTTGGCCAACTTTTACTGTCAAGGGCCAGATGGTAAAAAATTTAGGTTTTATGGACCACGGGGTCTCTGTAGTAGCTATTTAACTGGGATTATAACACAAAAGCAGCCGTAGACAACATGTAATTGAATGTGCAGTAAGACTTTCCTTATAGAAACAGGCAGTGGCTGTAGTTTGTTCTCTCCTCTCCGGGCACATTGCCACCGGAGGGTCTTTGCGCTGGAACATTCACTTCCTCATCGCTTTCAAATTTGCTCAGGTCAACTTCCCGGTCAGTCAAGACTATCCAACCACCTTATAAATCATTACATGCTAGCATTACATTCCCCATTCTCTGTTTATTTTTCTTCTCAATACTCATCTTCTAACATATGATATAATGTTGATTTAATTTTTTTGGTCTTTCTTCCCCTGCTAGAATTCCCTGGAGGCAGTTATGTTTTTATCTATTCTGCTCGTTATTGTATCCTCAAGACCTAGAACGGTCCCTGACATATGATAGGTGATCGGTAAATATTTGTTGAATGTTGAATAGTGGATATTTTTAAGTTTAATTTTTTTAAATGAGTTCTTCCTTCTCTTCCGCCGCCACCGCATCCCTTCTCTTCCACATTCTTCGTGCCCTCTCCACTCCCACGCCCCTTTATTCTGGCCCTCGTCTTTCACCGGTAAGTCAGCGACCTCTCGCTCCATGCCATCCAGTCGGTCCTTCACAGGGTGCCTGTGTGGTGTTTGTAAAATTGAAATGTGATGATTTTAGTTTATTACTGTTCAAAACCTTTTATTTTTTGCCTTTTGCCAATTAGAATCTGATGCTTGTTTAAAAGTACAGGATCCCATACCTCATCCCATGCCTGCTAAATATAATTTCAGGTGGATGTGATAGGAATCATATGTTAAGTAGCCACCCAGGTGATTTGGAGTGAACACATGGGGCTAACACTGGCTTACAGGTGAAGTTCCTCAGCGAGTCAGTGAGAACCTTTGAGAACCTTTATGAGCTGCTGCTTCCTGTCTCTCCTGCTTCCTCCCCCTTCATCTTCCAACGGTGCTTTCCTATTTGCATTTCTCTCAGGGGGCCCTAGTGAGTCTCAGTCTTTGCAGGTATGTTCTCCCTTCTGCAGAACACAACCTTCCACTACCCTGGCAAACTACTATTTTTATCCTTCAAAATTCTCATTTGTCACTTTCTCCATAAAGTCTTTTCTGACACTCCATTCCCATGACAGAATTAATTATGTTTTTGCTATCTTGGTACCTTATGTAAGAGCAGTTTTGTTGGCTGGGCACAGTGGCTCACGCCTGCAATCCTAGCACTCTGGAAGGCCAAGGTAGGAGGATCACTTGAGGCCAGGAGTTCGAGACCAGCCTGAGAAAGAGTAAGACCCCATCTCTACAAAAGGTAGAAAAGTTAGCTGGGCACCATGGCGTGCGCCTGTATTCCCAGCTGCTTGGGAGGCTGAGGCAGGAGGAACACTGGAGCCTAGGAATCTGAGGTTGTAGTGAGCTATGATGACACTACAGTACTCTAGCCTGGAAGACAGAGCAAGACCCTGTCTCAAAAAAAAAAAAAAATTGGTGGAGTGGTGTTTATTATGCTGTACTGTATGCCTTTGCATGACTGTGTCCCTATTGTGACCTGAGCCAATAGTTGTTTACAGACTTTTACTGAGAAATATCACCAGTGTTTGGAGGCTACAGATAAATGAGTGATATAGTTCTCTTCCCCCAAAACCTGACTTGTTACTTTGAAAGCAAAACTCAGACTGAGTTTTGCCACACGTACAAAAATTTATTAGCAAGCAAGCACAAAAATAGTCTTATAAACTGTTTTATAAGTTGGATCAAGTCCCTACTCTATCCTTTTAGGGAATCTGACAAGAACCTTTTATGAAAGGTTTATTCAAGGCAGAAGTGTTAGTCTGCTTTCAGGATTCAGACTAACCTAGTTGGGATGTGACGACAGAATTCCCTTATAGGGAACTAACGACAGAACCAATAGGAATATATGAACAAATTCATGAGATTTGTATGTATGTGTTCATGTAAGAGCAGTAGTCCCTATACAGTGTGTGTAGCCAGACCACATATCTTGAACACCAGTCTCTTCTAAGACTAATTTCTAACATCCACTGTGCTAATTACCAAACTCTCTGGCTTTGAGAAGAGATAAGGATACTTGCCTCACTGGAGTTTTTCGATAAGCTTTCCACATTAACCAATGCTTGTATACATCCATCATGGTTTTGCATGTTAACTAACTTCTCCAGGATGAATGTCAGGAACCTCTACCTCATGTCCTCTAGTCCCTTAAAACAAATAAATACTTACTGCACTCTCTGTGCTGAAATAATTTAAGTAATTAAAATCATACCTCTCTTCTGTACTCTGGAATTGAAACAGATGTTTAATTTTAATCTCGATCCCCATGCCTGGTTCAGTGCCCGCTCAATGGGCCTCAAAAAGTATCAGAGTGAAAAAGTACCAGAGTGAATGTTTATAATGTCAAGCAGCTAGAAGTTTTGTTTGTTTTTGGTTTTATTTTGTTTTTATTTTAATGCTATATTTCCGACTCTGCCAAGCAGTTTTATTAATAACAAGCTTGCCGTAGCTGTCAGAGCATGTGTCTTGACAGTGGCATCTCCTTGCATGGGCTGGAGGGACTCCCTGGGTGGGGAGCAAGCTGGGGCCTGCCCAGGGTCCCCGGCCTCCTTGTGGAGAGAGGTTGCCCTGTCCTCCTCCTGAAGTTTGTGGTTGGGGTGTTCTGCACGATGTAAATACAGAGCCCTGCTTGGGAACCAGAGGAAGAGTTGTGCAGGGCTGGTACGATTGCAGCTGAGGTTTACAAATTACAAGTCTCTGTTCTGACCTGTTTTGAGCTAGACAGCTCAAAATATAACCTGCTTCACCAGATGGAGTCCTCATTTGTAAAGTATAACTTTATCAGTTCCTTGCTAAAAGGGAATGAAAGCTTGGAGAGTACTCAGGCTTCATTAGATATCTCTGGATTAACCTGCCTGTTGGGAGCATTATGGTTAAACAAGTTGATTTTTAAATGTGTATTTAAGTTTTTTCTCTTGAGCTAGAATTAGGGTCCATTAAGGAAAGTAATTTGTCTCATGTTAGGTAATTAAACAATCTATCATTCTCGAGCCATTTGGAGAGTTAATGGATCAATGCTTTATGTGGACAGAAGATACTCTTGGACTTGAAAAAACTTTTTACTGATAAATAATATAGTTATACTCTGCCTTCCTACACAAATAATAAGTACCTTGTATTAAAATATTCTTTAGGAACATAGTAAAAAATATTGAAATTGATGTGTCATGACAGAAGTTAATAGCTAAAGAGCTCTTAATAATCAGTAGGGAAAGGATGAACTACCCAATAGGAAACTGCATAAAGGAGATGAGTAATCAGTTAACAAAAGAAGAATTGAATAGCCAGTAAAAATATGAAAAATGTTTATTTTCACAAATATGAGATGTAATTAAAACATTAATAAGATAATTAGCGGAGCATGGTGGCCTGTGCCCGTAGTCCCAGCTACTTGGGAGGCTGAGGCAGGAGGATCACTTTAGCCCAGAAATTTGAGATTGCTGCGAACTAGACTGATGCCACAGCACCTCTAGTCCAGGCAACAGAGCAAGACTCTGTCTCAAAAAAAAAAAAAGTTAATAAGGTAAATTTTTACCTATGAAATTGAGCAATTTTTAAAAAATTAAAACTTGCTTAATCATTACAGAATGGCACGTGGTGGGAAGATGTGTGCACTCAAAGCTGCTGGGAGTATAAATTAATGTAGCCATTCTGGAGAACATTTCAGCAAATAAAAAGTTTTAAAGCCTTATAATTTCACCTACAGCAATTCAGTTTTGGAACTTATCAAGGATTTACAAAGATAGAACTTTAAAATTATTGCTGATTACAATATTATTTATAATAGCGATTTTTTTTAATTTTTAAGGAAACAACTAATATGCTCTTATAAGGGCTTTTTAAATAATATGTGTTTATTATTTACAATTAGTCAAATATGAATTAGTCAAAAAATTAGAAATAATTTACAATATGTCAGCTTTCTTTTTCTTTCTTTCTGTGGTTTTTGTTTGTGTGTGTGTGTGAGTGTGTATGTGACCTTATTTGGAATTATTTGTCAGCTTTTGACCACTTAGTTACTTAACCATTTTGCTGTGATCAGGAAAGCAACAAGGCTTAAGGAGTCCTTGTTCTAAATGACTTCAGTCCATAAGAATCTACTCTTTGTTCTCTTCTTTTCTCCCTACACTCTCTGCCTTGGCACTCTCTGGCAGCCATATGGCTTCAACTGTCCCATGTGAAGATGGCTCCTCAGTATCCGTCTCCAGCCATGACCTCTTTTTGGAGTTCCAGACTCTCATTTCCCCGCCTTTTGAACATCTCCACCTAGATGGCCTACCGGCATGACAAACTCGACATTTCCAAAAAAAAAAAATGGACTTGGCCAAACCCGTGTTCCCTCCTTCCTTTAATGGTCTATAAACAAAGAGGCCCTAGACACAAACCCTGTTAAACCGTCTTTGATTCAGCCCTGTCCTTTGCTCTGTCTGTGAAAACACTTGCAAAGTCCTTCCCCTTCTCTCATGTTCATTACGCCTCCCTGGTCCACCGCCCTGCTGCCTCTTTCCCCACCCTCCCCAATGCCCTTCCTCCATGGCAGCCTTTGATTTCTTTGTTCTGTCCCTTGCAGCTGTGTTCTGACTGGTCTTCCCAGTGTCATTCTTTTTCCTGCCCCCTTTCCCAAATCCATCATCTTACATTCTGCTTGCCATGTTTCTGAAGCACTGTTTGACCATGTCACTCCCCTGCCCAAAAAAACCCAATGGCTTCCCTCCACCTGTAGAATAAAGGTCATACTCCTTAGGGCATTCCGGTTTGACCACAGTCTGGTCCCACACACCTTTTCAGTTTTCTTTTCCCTCCTCAAGAACTCTGTACTTTAGCAAATACAAATATTCCTGTCACCATGTGTTGAATATTTTCTTGCCTTTAAAACTTTATGTATTCACTCTGTTTGAAATGGCCTTTTTTCCAGCTTTACATATTTCTTTTGAGCTTTTTAGCTGACATTCTACTTCCTCCATAAAGTCGGCCATGATCTGTCATAAAACTCTCTATTTCCTTTTATGTTCTTCTCTTTCTGCTTGGAATTAGTTGAGTAAGTTTTATCTAATGCTGATCAAATCGTCTTTATTGTTGCCCCCTGTGGACTCAAAGCGTGTTTGTCAAGAGGTACTGCACTTGTTCTTATTGCTGTATTCTTTTTTTCAGTATTAGTTTCATTTTCACCACTATTTAGATTTGAAAAATTTACCTCCCCAAACATAAAGTCTGAGTTTGTTTATGGTGAGATATATTACTTACAGCATTAAAGCTTAGCAAATACATAAAGGGATTTAAAATTCATGTAGACTGCCCTTCCTTCTTAGCCCCATTTAATACACTGACTAATGCAGTGAACTAAATATACATTTTATAAAGTTTTTAATTGTATATTTTAGGAAATGAGATTTACCTAAAGTAAGCAAGTTAATTAAAACCTGCAGTTTTAAAAATGAAACTATTCTTATAGTAAATACCAACTTGCTGTTAGTACATGACCTGTTTTCCCAGTATTTGAACTAGATTTGTGTAGACCTCCAATGTGGTGATAGTAATGGATACATGTACTTTGTGAGTAGATGGGAAAGGACTTAACTGTACAGTTGGAGAATACCTTATGCAGTCAGTATGAGAGGTCCTTGAATAACATCATTTCATTCAAAGTCTTTTTGTTAATAATGTTGATGAAGGGAAAGAAATTGATTCCCAGCCAGGGCCACTTGTCGGTGGAGTTTGCACATTCTCTCCATGTCTGCGTGGGTTTTCCCCAGGTACTCCAGTCTCCTTCCACATCCCAAAGCTGTGCGTGTTAGATGGATTGGTGTGTCTACGCGGTCCAAGTCCGAGTGACTGTGTGGGTGTGTGTGTGTGAGCTCGCCTTGTGATGAGACGGCGTCCTGGCTGGGGCTGGTTCCTGTCTTGCACCCTGAGCTTCTGGGATGAGCTCTTGCCATCCTCCACATTGAACTGGAGTAATTGGGTAAATAATTATTAGTTTTTATTAATCTTTCTTAAATGTATATATAGCTCACATTTATTGGAATGCTTAATATTAGAAGTGTTTTGGTCTTCATATAGAAGTTTGGTGATGTTTTGTGACCAGAGATATGCCATAGGAACTTAACTCTTGTTTCTCTCTATCAGCCCAGGGGAAAATTGGTTTCCTTATATTGTTGTTTCACTTAAAGTCAAACCTGTGGAAGGAAGATGTTAGGTGAGGACTTACTGTACGTCTTTACCTGGGAGAATTGAGCATTATGCATGAGAGCATGCCACTGCAGCAGGTGGTGAGCCACTGAGGAGGAAATGCAGATCACCAATTTCATCTGAGCAGACTACGTACATGCCTTATAAGAGCAAAGCACTGAGGAAGAATACAGAAGGAAGTTATTTTTCCTTCTAGACTGCCTCGGTTCATATCCTACCTCTGCCATTTACAGTCTCTATGACCTTTGACAAGTTTTTTCTTCTCACTAGAGTTCAGTTTTCTAATCTCTGAAATAGGGAGATTAATAGTGCCTCCCTGACATTTACTGTGGAGGCTAAAGGAAGTAATCTGTGCCTGGCCTATGTAAGAGATTGGGAAGTCTTAGCCAAAAACCTCCACAAAGGGCGGAGTGATGTGTGCCTGAGGCAATATATTTTAATAAAATAAATTTTCAGATAGTGAATCTCTTCCTCTCATTCAGGATAAAAATAGTAGTTTGATAACCCATCAAATTTGAATTCTCTTTGCTTTGAATCTCTGTTTTAAAATAATTCAGTTCAAAAAGGGAAAAAAAAAAAGTTTCCTGGTTCAACTTCATATTGAAGCCTTCCAGTGCCAGAAATAAATGTCTTCAGATTCCAAAGAGGTATCGCAAACCTCTTCCTTCCTTTTACTGTGACAAACAAATTTATGGCGTTTCCTAACTTAAGAACGTCCTCAATCATGTATATTTTGATATCAAAAAGGAAAAATAGTATTTAATTGTTTTATGCATGTTTAAATATGTTTTTCTCCATAGGAAATTAAAATATTCAAAGTTGGTATCTCTGTGAGAAGGCAGATTAGGAATATACCTCAGAATTACACAGTTTCTTTTTTAGACTTTCTAGTTTGCTGGGTCACAGTGACGGTTTTCATGTCATCCTTTTTACAGTTACAGTCATGGACTGCTGCCTTTCCGAGGGCTGGTGTTGCAGGTTAATGGAGTTGGCACATTAAGTGTCCCGTGGAGCACTCATCCCCTCTCCTTTCTTCTTTCTCCTCATTTTTCAGTTTCCCTGTCACCAGCGCAGAGCAAAAGAGCCCGAGGGAGCACCAGATTACACTACAGTGGCAATGGCCGCTCTTAAATAATACATTTAGATAGAGGTAATTGAGCTATGTCAAGGATTGTAAGACTAAATTAACACAATTCAATTAAATTTTTATTCAATGCAATTAAAGCTTTTCTTTTATTATGTCTTTTATTTTTCCAAAAAGTCTCACTTGGAATTCAAATACTATATAGGAAACCACTAAGCACTGCCCCTACTTGAAGGTTAGGGTAAAAGCTGCTTATCCGGCCTCTTCTCATTTCACTTCATCCCCTACCAATGCCCAACCCTAGGAAGCTCCATGTAACCCTGGGGCTCTAAGGAAAACAGTTTAGAAGTGACTAATACAAACAGATCCATTCTGAGGCATAATCCTGGTGTCCTCAATTTTGTTCTATTCTGGGTTATCTGTCTCATCTTGATCCTTGCTGAGAAACTCCTTTCCTGACCATGCATGTGATCAAGACCACTCTTTTGCCTAGTATTTCCCTTTTAGTGTATAGTAACTCTATTCATTTCTTTCTTTTTTTTTTTTGAGACAGAGTCTAACTCTACTGCCCTAAGTAGAGTGCTGTGGCATCAGCCTAGCTCACAGCAACCTCAAACTCCTGGGCTCAAGTGATCCTCCTGCCTCAGCCTCCCGAGTAGCTGGGATTACAGGCATATGCCACCATGCCTGGCTAATTTTTTCTATATATTTTTAGTTGTCCAGCTAATTTCTTTCTATTTTTAGTAGAGACAGGGTCTCACTCTTGCTCAGGCTGGTCTTGAACTCCTGACCTCAAACAATCCACCCACCTCGGCCTCCCAGAGTGCTGGGATTACAGATGTGAGCCGCCGCTCCCAGCCTCCATTTGTTTATTGACATAGGCTGAAAACTTCAGCATCAGCCTTTTTTTTTTTTTAAATGTTGGCAATTTCTTTTTTTTTTTTTTATTTCAGGATATTTTGGGAGTACGTATGTTGCCCTTGCCCCGCCCCCGACCCCAAGTCCGAGCTTCAAGTGCGTCCGTCCCTTGGATGGTGCGCATCGCACTCTTTGTGCATCAGCATCAGCCTTGACTCTTCTCATTCTCCACTTCCAATCCATTAGCAAATCATGTTGGTTTTCTGCCTTCAGAATACATCCCACTTTGACACTCTGGCCTTAGTCTCTTTTGTTTCTGTCCTGGAAACTGCAGTAGCCAACTTAGTCTTCTCTTTTCACCCTTTCCTTCCTGCAGTCTAGTACGGTGGTTAATTACATGGGTTCTGGAACCAGATTCCCTGCATCCACCTGCCATATGACTTTGAGAACACTAATTAGCCTTTCTGGGTCTTAGTTTTCTTAACAGTTAAATTAAGGTAAGAATGATGATACTGTTAATATTTACTTCACATAGTTGTGTCAGATGAATAATTTACATTACACATAAATTACTTAGAATAGTACTTGACAAATAGTAAACATCCAATAAATGTTAGGTGGTGAGTGATACTGAGGTATTTGCAGCTGCTATTTTTTATTCATACAGAATTGAAACTGATATTCTTAAAACATTACTCTGATGCATTCTCCATTGGCTTCCTGTCCCTGGGCCCTACAGCCCTGTGTTACCTGGTCCCTCTCTGATCACTGTTGGCGCTTGCCTGCACTGTTCAGCCACACTGGGCTGCTGCTTCCCACCCTGTTCAGCCCTTTCTGCCTCTGCACTTGTCTTCCCTCTGCCACATGCACTGTCCCCTCAGAGAGTCGCCCAGCTCACCAGCCCCTTCATGTGTGTCTTCAGTCACATGTCAGCCACTGTTCTAGAATATCATCCTTCATTCTCTGTATTCTTTCCCTGCTTAATTTTATTCAAATCTTATGAAAAGATAACTTTCCACTACCTAACATGACATTGTATGTCTGTTTGCTGGCTATTTACCTCACTAGACTGGATTTCATAATCCAGTAGTTCCTCTTGTCCGAGGGGAATACCTTCCAAGACCCTTGGTGGGTGCCTGAAACAGTGGATAGTACCAAATCGTATGTACACTGTTTCTTCCTGTACCTACATACCTGTAATGAAGTTTAGTTTATAAATTGGGCACAGTAAGAAATTAACAATAACTAACAATAAAGTAGAACAATAATAATATTCCACCATCACTGCTCTCGTACTTTGGGGCCATTATAAAGTAAAATAAATAGTAACTGAACACAAGCACTGCAATTCTGAGATGGTTAATCTGATAACTGGGAAGGCTAAGTGACTAATGGGAGGGTAGCATTTATAGTGCAGATATGCTCGACTAAGGCAGGACAGAGTGGGATTTCATGATATTTCAGCACTCTGCTGAGAATGGTACACAATTTAAAACTTAGGAATTGTTATTTCTGGAATTTTCCACTTGATATTTTTGAAGCAAGGTTGACTGCAGGTAACTGGAATTGCTGAAAGCAAAACCACTTCTAAGGAGGGGGACTACTATAAGTGAATGGGAGGAACTTTCTCCTTTGTTCATTGTTTTAGCTCCAGTGCCTTTCATATACATAGTAGGTGCTCAAAAGGTTGTTAAGTGGGTGGATAGAATAGGGGTAGGGTGAGTGAATGGAGATTTCCTCTCTCCTCTACACAGGAGATGCTTAGGTTATCAGGTAGATGGGCAGAACTGAATTAACTTTTTTAAGGTGAGATCACTTTAGGGATGAGTTCAGGTTGGGATTCCCCCCCCCCATTCTTTTCTGTGAATAACAATGTATCATGTAATTTGCCAGAATTATCTCAATTAACCACAAATGGATTAATTGCATTGTTAAATTAGTACCCTGTTATAGTTACTATTCGAGATCTGCTACTTTCCTTGGCAGATAGTGACAAGGAAGTTATTTGGGTTCATCCTCTATTGAACCTTCTTAAACCCATTAAACCCATGCTCTTCTGGTTATTATCAACCTCCAGTGCTGAAAGAAGAAATGTAAGTCTGTCTGGAATCAGGAAAAATAGGGACATATGTAAAGTTCACTAACAATTCTGCTTCTTATAAAGAGCAGTTGGTCCAAGGTGTCTGGAAAAACGGGATTTTTTTTTTTTCGATGATTTAGGTTTAGAATGCTTTCTAGTCTCTCAGAGATGGAACCACTGAATTACTTCTTCACTATTCAGTTGAATATGAATTTTAAAATTAGCATTTGTTGTTTATCTTAAATATAATGATAGAATAATTCAGTTACTTTTTGATAACTGTATACTGGCTTATTGATTATGAAAAATAAAGGATTTCACAATAACTCGTAACTTTGAATAACTTTATCTTTGTTTCATAATTACTGAGAATTTTTTTTAAATCACCCTTACCAATTTCAGTTGATTCTTAAAATGTGCTTTGCTCCTAGAGAGTATAAGTTATTTTGTGCTTTTTATTTTGGGCCTCTCTTTCATTTTCATGCGTAACACCCAACAGTTTTCTGAACCATATCTTATTATAGTCTGAGCAAAACATGATTTCCTTTCTGATCTGAAGAGGGGTTAGTCACATCAAGAAGGGTTGTTTAGTCTTTTTTGTAAAATCACTGATGTTAGATGAGATAATGTATGGGTTGACCTTCTAAATTATGCCTGTCAAATTGGTACCATTCAGAGACAGTGTCAGATGCAGTGTTTGACGTAAGGTGATAATGTAAGGTTTCTGAAGTGAGCTCAGGGAGAAGGGAAATCTCCCTTGGAGCAGGACAGAACTCACTTTATCTTGATTGTCAGTATGTATGAAGATCATGAAAGGAGGGGCCTTGAAATCCTGCTGACATTTGGAGATTTTAACAGGAGCATCTGGCTTGTGACAGCCAAGGGTTCATGGCGATGGCGCCCTGTGATCCTTCAATGTTGGCTCTTCCCATCCCTGCAAAGCGAATCCCCCAGGCCTTGGATTGTTCACCCAGCTACCCTGTGTTCTTTATAAATGTCATTGTAGAATAGCTTTAGCTTTCTTTCTACAAAGTATGATTTTTATTAGAGAGAGGAGTTTAAATGTAAGTCAGAGTAGCCAAGAATCAGTGATCTGATGTGTAAGCTGTTCTCCTTTTTTATTTAAACACGGACTTTTAAAATCATCGTTATTATTATTACAGGCTATGGTTGCTTGTTATCCAGGCAATGGAACGGGTTATGTACGTCATGTTGATAATCCAAATGGAGATGGAAGATGTGTGACATGTATATATTATCTTAATAAAGACTGGGATGCCAAGGTATGCAACTTAATCGAGCATTTATTTTTTTCTCACAGCTATTTTTTTTCCACAAATATTAAGGTTCATACTCCTCATAGGTGAGACTGTCTTTAACACATAACAATTAAAAATTTCTCTGTTAAATTTGTTTCAGTCTCAGGTATTAGGAGTGGACTTTTGTAAAATGAAACAAATACTAATATATCTCCTACAACATAATACCTATAGTATTATAGGTACAATGTAGGGTTGTACACTTAAAATTTTAAGAGAGTAGATCTCACGTTCAGTGTTCGAACCACACCACACACAGGCAAAGGGACACAGGAAATGTTGGGAGGTGACGAATATGTTTATTGCCTTCATTGGTGATTGATGGTATTATGGGTGTATGCATATGTTCAGACTTATCAAATTATAAACATTAAATATGTGCATTTTTTGATATATCAGCTACACCTCAATAAAGCTATTTAAAAAGTTACTAATATCTCTTAAAAAGTGGATTCACCTATCTTCAGATATTGAAGCATTTATATAAAATCTAACTTTTACAAAAATGACCTTTATTAAAGGTCCATTTAATAGTTTTTATAACAACACTCCTGAGAACAGTTGTTTTATAATGGCTTTTAGGGGAGATTATCTATAAATAATTGTTACAGATTGTTTGCTAGTCTATTCTTTGCATTGTTGTAGAGATGTTATATGGCATTGGTTGTTGAATATTGGGGGCAAGATTCCATCCTTCCTTGATTATGAAAAAAACTAGAAGTCTATCAGTATTGGCAAACAGTGTAAAACCAGTTAGAATGTACAATATATTTAATCTCTCTTGTTTTAAATATATATTCCTTAATCCTAGCCCGAGTTTCATTGAAGGCTGTACAGACTGATTTTTTTTGGTTAATTTTTTAAAAATCTTAAGTATAACATTCAAACAGCAAAGTGAACACAGTGTACAGCTCAGTAGATTTTCAGAAAGTGAACACATTTTTTGTAGCCAGTGTGATTTTTTTTCAAAAAAATCATATAAGTTTTAAAAAACCCCTCTTTCTTCCTCCCCACAAATACACAAATGGAAACCACCCAAGTCTTAAATGTGCAAAAACTTGATCCTACCTTGAAAAATGTTTTAAATGTAAAATACACTCACAATGCTCCAGTAATCGTTCTGTACCATACTGATGTAAAGAATTTCTTCTGTCCTAGTCCAAGTTCAAAATGGAGGTAAGTTTACTGCTAAGTAGATATTGAGGCATTATGCCAACAAGCATTGTTTTTCTGTCGACAGGTTTCAAAGCTTGAACTAGAGAAATAAAGTTGGTAATTCACCTTGAACCCAAGGCACAAAACAGATTGGTGTGACTTTAGTTAAAACTTAAAAATTGACTTTCTGTCAGATTTTGTAAATAGCTAGAAAGCTAGAAGTATGATCAACTGCTAACTTCTAGATTTGCTTAGACTCTTTCTGGGCTGATGTTACTATACTTTTTATATGACCTAGC
This sequence comes from Avahi laniger, assembly GCA_963575035.1. NCBI lineage: Eukaryota > Metazoa > Chordata > Mammalia > Primates > Indriidae > Avahi > Avahi laniger. The sequence goes on from CAUYSK010001043.1 coordinate 16,241, forward strand.
CAAGGTCATTAATATATAGGTTTTAAATTAGGACATAAGCAGAGAACAGTCCCTAGTGTTTTTATATGTAGAATAGCAAACTTCTACTCTGAGGTTGCACCGAATACATACAGTGTGCCAGACATTGTTCTGGGTCCTGGGGATATAGCAGAAATGGAATTGGCCCTGGTAGAGCTTTGGATCTATTGGAGGACACAGATCAGTAGATTGACAGTTACAATTGGTTGTGCTAAGTGTCAGTGCAGATTGCTTGGAAGCACATAGGAGGGCCACCTAATTAAGAGTCAGGGAAGGGTTCTCAGAGGAAGAGTGGAACTGTCAACTAGCCATTTCTTTGTAAACGTTTTCAGCAGATTACCTGTGATATTCCCAGTGACTCCAGTCAAAGGGAGGGGGGCAGGAAAAAGAAAAGAAGACATGTTCTCAGTCACAGACTGGAGGTTATTTTTTAAATTTTTTATTTTGTGTATGTTCATGGGGTCCAAGTGCAGTCTTGCTACATTGATATATTGCATCGTGATGAAGTCAGGGCCTTCAGTGCACCCACCACTGCAGCAGTGCACATTGTGCCCCCAAGCTACCTCCCCTCATCCCCACTCCACTTCCTGGAGGTTCTTGCGATGTGTGCATGCTTGCCTGAGGAATCACCCTGGACAGCACGGGAGCCTGAGGAAGATGGGCAAGGGTGCCAAGTAGCTAGAATTTAACTTATCTGAAGATGAGCCTGCTAAACATTTTCTCTAACTGTAGATTCTGGGTATAGGCTCAGACTCCATGCTGTCTTGATCAGGTATTCAGCTTTCTATTTTAAGAGTCTACGTGCTTAGGAGTTTAGTTATTCAAGGATAAGAGCTACTTGGTTGAGTGGCTTTTGCCTAGTTTTTATCTCCCCCGGATTGTAAATACCACAAGGACAAGGTGTGTTTGCAGTATTCCCTACTCTATACTCAGGGCCCACCCAGTTCCCTGTGCAATACATGCCTAGTCAGTATTAGAAAGAATAGATGAATCCATTTAATCCCAAATAGAGGATAATATATTTAGGTAAGTAATAAAAATAATCCTTTATGGATGGCATCAAGTTTCATAAGCAGGTAGTCATCCATGTATCAGGCCCAATCTGGAAGGGGAGAGCTGCAGGTATAATGAGTATTTTCCTGCTCTAATAATGACCACATACATGCCGATGGTGCTGATGACGGTGATGATAATAAATGATGACACTTTCTGCTGATACATTGAATTCTTTAAACTGGAGGTATTAAACCTGTGACTGTCCTATTAAGTGTCTGTTGAACTTCAAAATTTGATAAACTCGTATTTATTTGACATAATAAGCCATTTATAATAATTTAGTCAAGAAGGCTTAAAATGTATCCATTTTAAGAGTAGATTAAGAAAAATCATTAGCATACATAAATAAGAAATGTTTACTAGTTTTCAGAACTTTCAGGCATCATTTTGGGACTTTTAAATTCGGATAGTATTCATCTGTTTCATCAAGTATTTACAAAGATCTCTAAAACAAGAAATGAATGTTTCCTTACATCAGCACACATACTTAGAATCTCAGCTCACCTTCATACTTCAATGGAGATGTATCTGCGAATAATCCAATTAAGAATTTCAGTGTATTGGGGTAGTCTTTTTTTTTTTTCCCTACTAAATTTAATCTTATAGTATTCTTTGTTAGTCCTACTTACACATTTGGCTCTTTTCCTAGGTAAGTGGAGGTATACTTCGAATTTTTCCAGAAGGCAAAGCCCAGTTTGCTGACATTGAACCCAAATTTGATAGACTGCTGTTTTTCTGGTCTGACCGTCGCAACCCTCATGAAGTACAACCAGCATATGCTACAAGGTAGTATTCCTTTTAAGAAAAAATTGATTTAGAGTATGGCAGGACAGGAAGGGGATCGATAGGATAAACTTGAAAGCTTTCCAATGAGTATTTTCCTGCTCTCGAGGTACTTTTCACAGGCATTTTAATTTGAATAATTGTATAAGATTTATGTTGCAGTCATTTTAATTTGAAGAATTGTATGAGACATGCACAGTTAGTACTGAATGTGTCTTTCGTTGCACAGGCATGCCTTGTTTGGGGTAAGAAAAGGGAGCACGGCCCTCCCATCTTTCTACCCTGTCTCCTTGTTTTCTGCGTTTCTAAACTACTGTCCATTCTTTGATTTTGTAGGAGTTATTTCACTTGGGAAAGAGAAAGATTAGGGAAGGAAAAGGACAGCTTTTTACAAGGTGGTGAGAGAGAAAAGAGGAGAGGTAACCAGAGAGTAGAGGTGAAGAGCAAAAAGTAGAGAACAGGTTGCCATGTGTGGGAGTTAACGCTAGACAGAAAACCCTTTAGCTTTAATAATAATAAGCATCTATTTCATGATACTCTTCTCTACAAGGTTTGGTCTTCTCAACCTATTATGTTAAGTGCATTCTTTCAAATGCTTTTTTGTTTTTAACCATTTATCATGACTCAGTTAAAATGTTAAGACTGTTAAAACAAGATATTGCAGACATTGTAAAGGACAGGACCAAGCCAAACTCAGGATTTCATAAAAAGGAATGTATATGGGCTGGCGCGGTAAATATCTATACAGAAACAGTACAGTTTTTTAAATAGCTATTTTTCCTCATAGAAAGGACTGTGAACATTCTGGTAGTGAGGTGTACTAGCACTCGGTGGCTGTGTCCGGTTTAGGAGATGCCACGAAATGTGAGCTGGAGGCAGGAAGCGAGCCTGAGACACCCTGGCAGGAGCGTTGGCATTAGTAATGTGAGGCCCTGCAGACCTGATTGTCAGCTCTCACTTTTCTCCCCCTTCTTTCTGAGCTGCATTGCCTTCACCATAATTCACAGTGAGTTGCAAGCTAAGCGGTTTGTGGCCAGAGAGCAGTAAAGTCCCGAAGGGAAACCAGGGAGGACCAGTCACGTCTCCTGCAGCCCTCTTGAGCCCTCGCTTCACACCACTTCCCGGTGTGGTCTCCGCCCCCGCTGCCTCTGTAAACGTTTACTGACCCAGAAACTACCCTGTATACCTTCCTTTTTATGGAATCTTGAGTTCAGCTTGGTCGTGTCCTTTATAGATGAACAACTGCAGACATTTGGCGGTAGTAAGAACATGCCAGCCGCCGTGGAGGAAAGGCGCTGCAGGAGTTGGGAGGAGGACGGGCTGTTCCACTGGAGAGAGGGGCTGGAGGCAAGGAGTGCAGCAGTGTCCCCAAAGCCCCAGGGGGACAGGCCTGACTGTTCAAGTTTCAGTGCAGAGATTCCTGTGAGGAAAAGGATTCTTGAAACCCATCAACAGAAGATGAGGCTGGAAAGTGAGAATGATATTTGGTAGTTGATAATTTTCAGATAAGGACATGGGGCTACAGAGGGGAGTTGATCCAGACATTAGGATTCTCATTGCGATGTAACTAAAAGTTTGAGGCATGGGCAAAAGACAAATAAAATTATATATCTGAGCCCCTTGTCCCATTACCAAGGCCACTCAAAGAAAGAGAAGAAGCTACAACAAGGTAAGAGTGGAACTCTGGACAGAGCAGCGTCTGGAAGCCAGGAGGCCATTCACCAGCTGAGTGCTCTGTGCACGCTGGTCTCCCCAGTACCCAGACTCGGGCTCTGAGTCTGCTTCATACTGTTACTGGCCCTTCATTTGATTAGTGTTCTTTTCCCCACATGACCACTGGCCAGAATCCACGAGTTATTTTAACTAATTACCGTATTCTGTTAAGGAATTGGTTTGTAGTGTGCTTTCCTTCCTGTCGTGTCTGCACATTTTCCCCATTGTTCCTATCAGAGGTGTATCCATGTGCTTTTTAGGACTTAATAAACCAGAGATGCCACATTTATTTGTGCAATGAGATAGTCCAAATAAATGACATTTTCAGAAAAACGAAGCTTAGCTAAACATTAAACATCAAACACAGTGTAATTTGTTTTGATAAAAATCCTAAAAAATTCTCAGCATAATTTAATTCTGTCTTGATGACTCAAGGTTATAATTGTAAACATCCATCACTACTCTTTGCTGTAAGATGGTGATGTCCTCAGAGACCGTTGAGACTGTTGGCCTCCCAATCTATTTTTCTTCTCTTCTTTTAGTACTTTTGCTGTTGATAATGTGCTTTTTCTGTAAAAGCCATGTTTTTCACCCTTTTACTGTCTCTTTCTAATCTTTAGTGGGGTTGCAAAAAAAGATAGTCAAGTAGGTGGAATAAGTGTTAAGAAAGTCATAAAAACTCATCGACTTCATGACATCAATTTTAGCCTCCCCTGGTTTTCAGCCATATTCTTTAGCATTGAGGTTGCTGGATAAGCGAGTTGTCACTGTGCTCACTTATCCTTTGATGTCATTCCAATTCAAGCATAATTTTGGCATTATGAGTTTTAATATACCATTGCAACAGCATACCACTTTCTCCCCCCAGTGTGATCATTCTTACCCTATTCTAAATTTTCTTTTAGGTACGCAATAACTGTTTGGTATTTTGATGCAGATGAGAGAGCACGAGCTAAAGTAAAATATCTAACAGGTAAACATCATTTGGGGCCAGGGTATACTGGAACAAAAATACCCTGCGATCAGGTGGTGCTTTCCAGAAACTCAAACTTAGTCTTTGTTAACACCGTGAATACTTACTCCTTGTTTTTGTCACATTCTAATTAAAATTCCCTTATTTTACAAAGGACTTTTTTTAAGTTATCTTCATTTTTATCTTTAACCAACAAAATTAACCAAAGATTTAGAGAAGTTTGAGGCAAAGAAGTCTGAGTAAATTATCCAAATATAGACTGAGTCTTCTGTGATTATCCTTTTTAATCACAGACTACTTAACTCTAGGTAACAGCTGTCTGGCTTCCTCTCACGCTCTTCTTAGAAGGAAGTTGATACCCTTTCCTGTTCAAATGTACATGCTCTAAACAGTACTCCAGGTCTTCCATGTTCAATGGGGACATGAAGAACATTAATAGAAAGGAGATGAATTGAAATGGCAAAATCAGTAAATCAGACAGGCATGTAGATTCTGTATCTGCTGATGGCGGCCATTGTCAGCACTCTTGTACTGAACCTGAAGATCCTGCCACTTGCCCCTCGTCCTCCACTTACAGATGGTCTCTCCTAGAACGGTGGGTCTTAGTTCCCCATCTGGTGGACCACTTATCTGACTTTTCTTTAACCTCACCTTCTATCTCCAAAAGTCCACTCAGTGTTCACATCACTGATTAGCTGTATTGTCCGGAACCACTGATAATCCCACTTCAACTTTTTATAAAAATATAAAAATTCAATGTCAAAAAAAAAAAAATTCAATGTCCATCTATTTTCTGTGTATTTTTAAAGCCAGTATTTGTGGCAGAAACCAAGTAGTGTGCTTTCAGTGATGGTGAACATTCTACTGTTTTAAAGTAATCCAAATTGCTTTTAAATTAAAAAGGAGACAAAGTCATTATTTCTGTTTAGAGAATGGTTACCCTTGAAGGTTTACTAGTTCAGAGTAATGCACTCATCATACTAGGTGGCTGTGAGGGTAGTGTTTGGAAGTATAAACGTGATAGTTTTCAGAAGGTGGTTGCAAAGTTGAAATATTGTCCATACTGTTAGGGATTCAGTGGGAAGCCGTAGCAGAAGCTTTCTGGTGCTTAATGAATGAATAAAAAAAAAACTTTTTTTTTTTTTTACATTGCAGGTGAAAAGGGTGTGAGGGTTGAACTCAATAAACCTTCCGATTCAATCAGTAAAGACGTCTTATAGAGCCTTTGATCCAGCAATACCCGACTTCATCTTCAATAATTGTTGATGCTGTTTGTTAACTTGTGAATACAATAAATGGAATAAAGAAAAATAGACCACCAGTTGACATTTTAATAAGGAAACAAACAATTTTTTTGTGTTGCATCAAACAGAAGATTTTTGACTGCTGTGACCTTTGTACTGCATGATCGACTCCAAATCTGTGACTGCTCGTGGGAAGAAGATAAGCTACCAAATGAAAACGGTTTTTACATCTGGACAGGAAATAAGTGCCCTATGTAGAACTTTTTTCATTCTTATATTTTGCCAGATCTGTCATCTAGCTGAATTCATTGCATCTCTCCCTTTTTTATATCAAGTTTGAATTTGGGATAATTTTTCTATGATTAGGTACAATTTATCAAAACTGAATTGAGAAAAAAATTACAGTATTATTTCTCAAAATAACATCAATCTATTTTTGTAAACCTCTTCATACTGTTAAATTTTGCCCTAAAAGACCTCTTAATGATGATTGTTGCCAGTGACCGATCATTAATTTTCTTTTTACTTATAATAAGAAAAGGAGCACTTTAATTACAACTGAAAAATCAGATTGTTTTGTAGTCATATCTTACACTAATTTGAACTCTTAAAGATTGCTGCTGTCTTTTTTTCGCATTGTTAATAATGAAACCTAACAGTAAAATAGTCATCATTTACTACCAATAACTTTTAGTTCATGTGTTACAAGAAAAAATACACAGTAAAAAGGGTTTTTTCTCTTTTAAGTTTTTTAAAAAACTAAAGTGACTGGCACTAAATGAACTTGAGATTATCCTTAACTTCAAGTTCCTAAGATAAAGGGCTTTTTCTTAAGCTTTCAGGTTTATCCTGTAGATGTAGACAATAATGTCCCATTTCTAACCTTTGCTTCTCCTCAAATTGATTGTACTTCCAAATCTGCTGTTACGTTTTCTTCCTAACTATGATCCATCTGATCTGCAGATCAGAACCTTGTTTGTGTAGAAGAGTATCAAAGGGAGATTACATGTGCATTGAGCCGACGTGTGTTGTTAGAGACTTGGTGTTCAGTGACTCCTCAGACAGCTGTTGAGGCATTCCCCAAATGTGATGCCAGCCTTCTTACCAGTACTGAAAGACGTTTAGCTTAGAAAAACAAAAAAAGCCCAAATCAGATAATTTTATTTTTATGTTTTAATGGGTTTTCTTTTTTACTTTTTAGACAAAGAGGAATATTACAGAATCACACAAGGCCTCCCAGACTTCTATTATTTAAAGAATGAATTGGGATGGATGTCTGAGACTTCAGTTTCCTATGTTCTCTGTAGCAAAGCCCAAAGGGTGGTGTCCATATTTTGCATGAGTTATGGGTGTAAGTCCTTGCCCAATTAGGTTTTCTATCTCTGTCCTTGGTCTTCTTTGCCAAAATGTGAGTATACAGAAATTTTCTGTATATTTCAACTTTAAGACATTTTTAGCATGTGTATAGTTTGTATTCAATTAGAGACCTTTTCTATGGAAAGCTCAGTAATTTTTATTAAAAGATTGCTATTGTTCATGTAAAACATGAAAAAAAATTGCTTAGCGAAACTGACAGTGTGAACTTAGGGTGGGATTAAATATTCAGTATTGTGATCTCACTTAGGAGAACTTGCAGGAGAACGTGATAGTTTACTGTTGTTTTTTCCTCGCCCATGTTCGGTTTTATTCCACTTCCTCTCCTGTGCTGCAGATGACAACAAAACATCTCTACAGTAAGTGCCTCTGTCAGCCCAACCCGGCAGTGTGAGTTGTCTTGGCTGTCTGGTCTGCAGTACGGTGCAGTGTTAGGCCACAACTCAAAAGCACTGTCATTTTTAGGGTTAGTAGAAATTGTTTCATGTCGGTGGGAGGTATGTTCGATTGTCAAGATGTGTAGCAACAGACTTTTAATTTGGGAGCCCCTGTTGTCATTCCAGTGTGTACCTCTACAATTGTACAAAGTATCAGATTCTATTATCTGTGGGTCGTGCTTGCCAGACAGGTCTTAACGTGTATATTTTTTGGAAAAGTTTATATACTTCCTTGGAAATCATTGTGAGAAGATCAAGAAATCAAGATAGCCATTTCTTTAATATCCATTTAAAATCTGTTCATTTCCTGTTAGTGGGATCGTTAACTTGTCACCAACCAGGACTCTGTTTAAAACAAAATTTAAAACTATTTGTGGCCTACATGTGTTTAATCCTGGTTAAAGATAAAGCTTCATAATGCCGTTTTTATTCAACACATTAACCAGCTGTAAAACACAGACCTTTATCAATAGCAGGCAGAGAATTTCAGGATTCATATACAGATAGACTATAAAGTCATGTAATTTGAAAAGCAGTGTTTTGTTATGAAAAGAGCTCTCAAGTTGCTTGTAAAGCTAATCTAATTAAAAAGATGTATAAATGTTCTTGAAAAAATTATGGTTGTTATTTCCAGCTGTTTCTGTTTTTTGTTTTTTAATCTTTTATCATACATTGGCTTTCCAAACAGACTTTTTCATCAGATAATGTGCTTTTTCTATCACACATCTCTGGCTTGGTCCAGAACATTCGGTATTTTTGTAAGTAATGAGGGAAAGAGAACAGAAAACATATAGGAGTCCAACAATTTTAGAAATATCCTGGGGGTAATTGGACTGTCTGTGGGATCCATGAGCTCTGTTTGGATTCTTAACATTTGAATTCTTGCCTTTTTAATAGGATTTTAAAAATTATTTTAACACTCATAACTGTTGAGCATATCTGTACCAACCCTCTGCTGCCCAAAGGAGGGGCCTTAGGCATTTACCTTTGATTGTCATAGGTGTGTTATTGTTTATATGCAAGAAAGCTTAATTTGTGTGGCTCTTACAACGTGAGATCAATATACATGTTCATATATCTCTTACTTGAACAATTTTTTAGTGTGGTGTTTTTGTTTATTTCCCTGCCTATCATAGGGCATTTGGGGAATTGGACTGAAATATAGCTGGGTGGATTGAAGGAGGGCAGAGTTCAAGATGAAGACTAATTAAATTAGGTGGTGTAATAAAAAAGAACACAGAATTAACAAATCTCTGTTTAGTTTTGACCCAATCACTTAATTAAGTGATCTTCTAAGCCCTTTTTATCTGAAAATAAGCACAGTATCTCCAAACTTAAAGGAGTTGTATGAGAAATAAATGAAATACAGTATGCAAAGTACCTAACAGAGCTTTGGATCAAAGTAGGCCTTCAACAAGCAGTATTCCCTTCTCCTTTAACAGTGTGATAACACAATTGCAGAGAGAGAAAATTGGGTTAATGAGTTTTGAATAGCTGATAGTTTTATCAGTTGTAAACGTTACTCATTTGGAAGCAAGAGTGTTAATTGTTTTTTTGAAATCAATGACAGGTCTTTATAGCTTGGCTCTAAATTAAATCACTTGTACAAGGCACTTTGTCAGCTTATTTCCCAAAGTGCACATGGTCCAAGAAAGAGGTATTTGAGGTATGGACTACAGATATATATCTAATAATATAATTGTTCACTGGATTTTTTTCAATTACTTTATAAACATTCAGAAGTAAATATCCAGTCTCCCTTGCTTCAAGGACAATTTTTTAGACTTCTAAGGTCATGAATTCATCCCCCAGATTCTGTTTTTTGTTTTAATGCAGATTCTTTTCATGATCACCAGCAAGTAAATTTCATCTGAAATATACCACTGAGCCAATGAGATGTCTAAAGGGCGTGGCCTCAGGAGCTGGAAACAGTTTCATAAGTAGAACACACTTGAATGTAAGCCACTTCATAAGATAGAGCCTAAATCGCTGCAGTAGCTAAAGTTCTTTTTATGACTAATTATTCACTACTTATAAAAAATTATTGATAATTTTTGCTCTGAACAAGACGTTATCAGGGTCAAAGAGTTAACTGGATAAAGTCTTTCCTTCATTAAGGTTAGGGCTTTTTCTGCTAAAATTAGTACATTCCTATGGTGTTCTACAAAATACCTTTACACTTCTTCCTCCAAACATACAAAGTAGACGGAGTAAATTTTGTCTCCATTTAGAATTAAAACAGGATCAGAGAAGTGACTTGCACACAGTCACATAGCTCACTCCTGGTAGGGAGCCAGGGCTTGCATGTGGGCTTTCCTTTTCTTGTTTAATTTTGGTCAAGTAGCGAAATCAGCTTGTTCTATGAGGGTTGTTAAGAAAGAGTACTCCCTCACATTCTTCCCCTGAGAAAGCAAGTTTCAGCTCTTCTAAATGATTCTCTGGATAACATAATTGCATCACTGCATCTCGATTTTCCAGCATTAGCCATTATCTACTAACTTCACCACGTGGAAGACGAGAACACAGGTCTCTTTGCAACATTTCTCCACTATCCTTACCACACATCCGCAAGCAGACTTCCACCTCCCCTGATCTTCCTTGTGTGATTGTGCTGTAACTGAAATTAGGTTGACAGCGTTTGTATTAGTATGACTGTACTATTGAAAGCTGAGACATGCAGGAAACCATGATGACTGACTTTCTTCCACAATTTACTTTTCCCCTTAATGTCCTGATTTTCGTTGGTTCCCTGTGGCCTCTAACCTGCATGAGAATGGAGTGGTTGCCCTTTCCGCCTGTACACAGCCGTCTTCCTTGGATCTGCCCTCACCTTTACTCTGCAGACTCCCCCTCACCACTCCCAGTGTTGGATCTCCTGTTTCCCCCACATCTTCCTCTTTCTTGGTTTACTCCCTCGTTTGGGTGGAACGTGCCCTCCAGTACTTCCTGCAAAAGTGTGGGGGTGGTAAATTTTCTGAGACCAACGTCTTTGTTTTACCATTACACTTAATTGGTAACTTAGCTGACTGTAGAATTCTAGTTTGGAAATCATTTTCCTCATAATTTTGAAAGCATTGCTTCACTGATTCTAGTTCCAGTGTGGATGCTGAGAAATCTGAAGCCATTCTTACTCCTCATTCTTTACATGTATGTGTGATCTGCTTTTCCTCTGGGGAAGTTCATAGAATATTCTCATCCCCAGGGCTCAATAGTTTCACAGTGTGCTTTAGTGTGTGCCTATTCTCAACTACTGTGCTAGGCTTGCAAACTGTAAAGTCATGCCCTACCGTTTGGGGACATTTTCTTAAATTATTTCATTAATTATTTCTCCTTACATTCTCTGTTCTCTCTGGCACTCCTGTTGTCTTGACAGTGCATCTACTGGTTTGAATTTACCATTTTTTTCTTTGGTTACTATGTATCTTTGTCTTTACTTTGGGGACATCTATCTTCTAATTCCTCTCATGATTTAAGTTTCAGGAGTTTTTTTCTCTAATTTTTAAAAAGTGTATACTAACCTATCCTTTTTAATGGATAACAGTATTTTTTGTTTAATTTTTGTCTTTTGTGTGGGAAGTTTTCCTCAAATGTCCCGAATGTGTGGTAGTTTTTGCCTGTGTATTCACATTTAGGAGGGAGGCTCTTGGGCTTCTGGCTTTCAAGAAATACTGGCTGTTTCCTAAATCTGAATTTCTGTCATCATCTTCCAAAAACCGTGCAAAGAGAGCAGTCACCCATCACCTGTGCCTGCAGCATAACTAGGAGACACAGAAAAAATTTCAGCTTAAGTGAAAGCAGAGAAATAAGCATCTGAAACTAGAGCAAGCATCAGAATCCACGTGAGGGCCAATGTCTGGTGGAAACCATATGGCAAAGAGACAAAGGCAGTGGGGGCCTAGTACCAGGAAAAAAAATCAGGGACCCTACTCTGAGTGACGCCAATACTGATAAACCTGACACCAATGCATCTGACACCGGCCACTGGGGTGTTAAGAGAGGAAGAAGTTTGAAGGTTCATGAGTTGGAAGATGGCCAATTGGAGGAGGTACCATTTCTTGGAGAGAGGGAGATGTCTCTTAGAGACTTGATGGTGAAGTGAAACAGGGAAGCAAGGGTCCCACAGAAAAAAAGAATTGCAGAATCAGAAGAGACTCCAACCCCTCCTGCCTCACTTCCCCAAAAAGTGTCATCTCTAAGAAATACTGCATTTCACTCTAACAACAGAAGAGAACACTCTTGAATCAAGGAACTAGTAAGCCACAAAACTTCTTTGCCTGTTGAGGACCATTTTTCCAAGCCAAGGAAAATAAAACCTTTCAAAATGAGAACAAGGAAGGTAATACCCATCAACTACCATAAGAAAAAAGAATGAGAATCATGGATAACTGATGAAAACGCTCAACTATAAAGCAGAAGAAAACTGTGATAATATCCAGTCTGAATTAAATAGGCCTCTACAGAAATAAAAATTAACATTTGAAATTAGAAATCCAAAATCTCAGATCAAAAATGGATAAAAGGGGGAAAAACTCTCAGGAAGCTGAGAAACAAGAGTTGATATAACTCAGCAAAGAAGCTGAAAAGACAAAATTATCTCAAGATTAAGCTACAAGAAAGAACAGATTCAACTAAAAACACAGTGGAAGTCCTAGAAAAACAGGGAAGCAGCCAGGAGAACAAAATAGTTATGAAGGGTTAGAAACTGCAATGGAGACACGTGCGCGCGCGCACACACACACACACACACACACACACACACTGGATACACTTACACAATGAAATCCTGTACAGCAGTGAGACTGAACGGTCTACAAACACAACAGGGATGACTCTCTCATCATGTTGAGAAGCCGGACTCCTTCCACTTGCGGACCCCATGAAGGTGGCCATTTCAATATTTGGTGTTAACAATGCAACTAAACAAATACAGGTCCATCTTTATAAATGAAGCTATTTATATATGTGTGAATGTGTATGCATACACACAAACTTATATTTGTTGAATTATTTTAAAGATATGCAAATATGTAAAAGAATCCTATGAGGAATCTTTTGTTAGAAAAAATACCCTCCCAGCTTCATGTAAATCCAGATTTTCATATATTTAGTTTGTAAAAAATGCTTATAATCTGGAAGTGATCTGCACCTTAAGGGTATTCAGGCTTGAAAATATATCTAAACTTTGATTCTTCAGTGTTCATTAAGCTGTCTTTTGCAAAGACATATGATCACAGAACGTGAGAAATGCTTAGCCCTTTCATTCACTCAACACCAAGAATCTAAAAGGTAACTGTTTGCTCTATCAGACCTCTGAGGTGGGGCAAAGGACATAATTTACATCCCAGGAAACTTTCAGACCAATCTAGACAAGCAAGAGCAAAGTGTTAGACATATTCAAAGGGAGAGTACTATAATTTAAGAAATAATACAAAAGTACAGGTCTTGCCTTGTCTAGAAGACTTCCTGTTGAGCGTGGCCATGTTTTTGCCACATCTGGGTACTAGGTTCTGTCTTGCACAAGACAAGTGTTCAGAGTGAAAGGCGAAATGTTCGAAAACAAGCTTAGGGAGATTAAGGTGCCCTGCTAGATCAGACCTTGTTTGGACGAGCGCACATTCTTGGCCTGCTGTGTCCCTCATGGCAGGTTGAGATCATAATCTGTTCTTTCCTATCTAGGAATCAGAACTGGCAATTAGTGTTCAAGTTGTCGGCAAGTTTCTCTCTCTTACTCATTTGGCTTGACTTTGCCTCCAGTTCTTCATATATTTAGTTTACCAGGAGCACCACCTAGTGTCCAGTAAACGAGGCTGACTCTTCAGTGGGGTTAGTGAACCAAAGGAAACAGCAACTTGTTTCTGAACTACAGTGTACAACGTTACAACCTTAATAATGATATGGTTCCAGAGTTACTTAAGATCCTAAAAGTCTTTTACTTTTCACTTCAAAAGATACGTTATGATGAAGTATGTAATCATATAACATCTAACATTCTAATGGAATACTAGGAAAAATTAAAGCCAGAGCTAATCTCTGCATTGTATCTTTTTCTGCTAATTTCAACTCCCTAGTCACTTTAATTTTTAATTGTCATATTTAAGTTTCACTTGGTGGATCGCTGATAGTCATAACAGCATATGACTGTTATGTCATAACAACTACAACAAATTGCTAAAAAGGCAACAGTAGCCTCAAGGAAAAAAAATTGAGACAGAATAAAAGGAAGCCATTGGCTCAGGATTAAGTAGTACCAGGATTAACAAACCACAAAAAGAACTAAAATACTATATGTGCCACAGGCACAGTGTCCCAGCTAGGTTCTTTTAGGAATAAACATCAACTGTTTCATTTTGACACTCTATATAATTTTTTCAAAGCTTAGTTTATTTTAAAATCCTATAAGCTTTGAAAACATGTATCATCTTGGAGCTTTGGTACAATGGGACTGTATGAATTTTTTTGTCAGTATTTTCCCATCCACCTTAGAATTTCCAGTTAGGATATGCATTTATAGTCTACAATAGCAAAACAAAATTTTCTAAAGTAAAAGTTTCCTAGGTAATATGTAAGTCTGACTTTAAAAAGCACTGAGTTTTTATAGAAATAGAAGCTATAGCTCATCTCTCCATGATAAAGGACAATAGCATTTAAAGGCTGAACCAGAATCATTAGCTCTGTAAAGAAGTTTGCTTTAAAAGAAAAAATCTAAAAAGAGCAAAACGGAAAACAATTTCTTTGATACAATATAAATGACTCAGATTTGGGGGGAGTAACAGAAATCTTGGTGTGCAAATTTTCTCAGAAGCTTTTAACACAGATGATGTAAGAGACTTAATTTCAAATTAATTTCTATTTTGCCGGCTAACATATTTTCATCATCCCCCCCAGAAACTTGACACCAACCCCCGACCCCACCGCCTGTGTTTGAAACGCATCCTCTTCCTGCCACTGCCCTTCCTCCCATCTGAGCTGCCCCAGGAAGAACCCATCAAAAACACTTCTCACCATGTCCGACTGGCTTGACAGCCTTTCCGAGCCCCACCTGAATCCACAGATGCTTATGAGCAGGCACTAAGCGAAGAACACAATAGATACGGTGCCTGCCCTCAAAATTTTACAACTTGGGTTAGATCTGTCCTATCTACAGTCTTCCTCCTTCTGCCGTTATGCCCCTCTCATTTTGTGCACTATGCACTTGGAACATTCTATAGTGCCGCCGGCAGAATATGCTAGTCATGCCTAATCCATTTCCATGCCTTTGTGTTCCTTCTTTTCCTTAACCAGGCCAACTTGACTCACCCTAGACTCAACTTGGATGTTGTTTCCTGCAAGAACTTTCATCCTTCCTAGTTTTCCCACAGCACCCAGCAGAAGCCCGTGTCATAGCAATTACCAAACTATACTGAGATTAATCTGCTTTTGTCGCACTCCCCAACTAGGCTTTAAAGCTCCTCGAGGACATGGACTATCTTAGTTATTTCATAGCTCCAGAACTTTGTATGGTTTGGGCTCAAAAAATATTTAATTACACACAATTTGTTAAATTAGAGAAAATGATGCTCTAAGAAAGTGTAGCTGCATATATATTCCACATAATACACACATTTTAATAGCCATTTATCTATAAATATTTATTAAATACAATTTTTTAACTTTATGCTTTAAGAAATATCAAAAACTTGTTTACATCCAACCAGGCTAAAATGAAAAAGATTGGTAACAGTGTTAAGGATGGTGAACAACTGCAATGCTCATACACTGCTGGCAGGAGTGTAAACCAGCAGTATTTACTAAGGTTCAACATACCCTGTGACCCAGCAGCTGCACTCCTGGGTATATACCCAACAGAAATTACTAGAATGTTCTTTCTTAGCAGCATTATTCTTAGTAGCCCCAATTTGGAAATAATTCAAATGTCCCTTAATAATAGAATGGATGAAAAAATTCTGGTATATTTATGCAAATACTACAGAGTAATGAAAATGAATTTCCTCTACACAGAGCAACAAAGATACTACTTTATGAAGTTCAAAAACAAACCAAACTAATCTGTGGTGATAGATGGAGGTGAGAATAGTGGTGCCCTTTGGGGGTGGTAAGGGTGGTGGGTATGGACTGGGAACAGGCACCTACAGAAGGCCTTCTGCGGCAATGGAAATGTTTTTTCTAACTTGATCTGGGCAGTACACAGGTGAACACTATGTAAAAGTCTGTCCAGCTGTATACTTAAAAACTGTGTACCTATATTGCAACAAAGAAAAAAACTTGTGAACGACTAAGGTCTTGGGACTATGGCCAACATACTGGAAGTACAGGCAGGAGACAAAAAGTAACCTGATAAAAACACCTTTGTCCCTTCCCTGTAACATGGAAGACAACACTTTTAAAAAGAAATATGTTTTAAATGCAAAAAGGGTATTTATTATAATGGTTTCAACTTTGGCTTAAGGCTCATATACTGTTCCTAGATAATTTTCCACTGTTATATAACTAGGCAACTTTGTTATGTTATAGATACCAGTTACTTAGCACTGAGTTTTAACCACTCATTTTGCTAAATTTTAAGAAAACAGCTAAAGTCAATATAAAATCTGGCCTACGGAATTATAGTGGCTATTTGTTGCTAATAATATTCCAAAAGAAATGTACTTATTTTACTATATTCCTTATCTAACCTAAAATCTGCTGTCACTGTTTAGTAAAAGTAGAACAGAGAAATAAAATTCTTTAAAATACAGAAAATGTATTTTCTGTTAAGATTTTGCAAACAAAAACAAAAACAAAAAACCAGAAAAATAAAACAACTCATATACTTTGTACTCTAGTGTTTTTGGCCAGTATGTCTGACACTATGAAGATTCAGTTCAGGGAATGAGTTTTAATATTATTAATAAAGAAATATTTAATTTAACTAAATACCTGACAGGATTCCTCATGAATATTTTTAGAAAAGACTAACAGATTTAAAAATCTTAAAGAACAAGAAAGAACAAAAGTACCTAAAAATTACACCTATATACAGGCAGAACAAACTCTGGGCTGCAGCACAGGTAAGGCAAGAGTGAATGTAGCACCCTGAGACATAAAATATTGTTAATTACAATCTTATATATGTATATATAAAATAAAACATTTTGTATTGGTTGTGTGACCTAGATTATAACATACAAATCTTAGCATTAACCCAAACTTCCTGAATGGCTGACATAGCCCATTAGTGAGGTAACACAGGTAGTATGTGAGACTCATTCATTTTTCAAAGATGTTTTCAGCTTTTGACTTCGATGTTATCACTTTCAAGGCACGAATCCAAGTGCTCATTAATTTGAGATTCCAAAACTTCATTCTGACAAACCGGACAATTAACCATTTTGCTCTGACTGCATGAACTATTGGAATTCTGAGTTGTGGTTACAGGACGTGAACTACACTTTGGATTGTTACCATCACTTTGTATTTGCTCTTTCTTGATAAAAAAATTGTCAAAAACAGTCTTGTCTTCTAGCCTGGGTCGTTTATGTGGGAATTTATCTTCAGACCCACTCGCCTCCTGGGATGCAGTCACAGATGTTGATTCCACTGTTTTTAAAGAATTCCTTAGGGATATCTTAGAAGATGTGACCCTTCTTTGAGAACTGGAAGAAACTGAATTTTTAGTGATGTCACCAACTGCTAAGCTTGACGTTGGAGAAGACCCATTCACACTTCTGAAAGCCTTTTGGTTGGCAGCTGATACTCTAGGAAAATAGCTGCTTAAAACATTTTGGTTACTGGTATTAAGAACGGGGGAGACTAGATGAGAGGTTTTTTTACTTGAACCATTCTGTTCAAATTTCACCTCAGTTTTAGAATTCGGTCTTAGAGCGTTTGCTGAATGGTCTTGACTTAAAAGATCTTGGGTTTTATTAATGGCCTGTGAGCCAATCAATTTCCCAGAGGACGGTAAATTGCTTGTTTCTCCTAGAATGTATCCTTTCCCACTAAAAGGGATTAACAGCTGTGCCTCACCTCTATTAGGTTTATCTGCAAAAGAAGCAAATAAGATTTTTCCTTAAAATAAATACAGTAACAAAAATCAAGTTAATGGATAATTTTCTCAAAATTAGGAAATAATATTTTATTCTAACTTAGACCCATGCAATAATTACCTATTATTGAGAGAAGTACAATCTTCACAAGTAAGAGCTCTGGCATTGACAAAACATAAAGAATTAAAAAATTCTCTCATATCGAGATAAAGAATCCTGTCATGCCAAAGATCAGTAACAGAGCGACATTTACCTTGAAAATGTCTTGGTTTCCTTTATGCGTAATTCTAGAAGGGAAAAATCTGCCTCATTTTTATCGTTCCTCCTACTCACAACAATGAGGATACAGTCTCTCTACATAAATTCTTCTGTAGCTCCTTGACTTACTGAACATTTCAGATTTGGGAACTATATCCTATGTTCCTGGGTCCCGCCACATCAAATCAACAACTTTCCAAAGGAAGAAGCATCAACTTCAGTAACCTGGCTACCACCTCAAAAAGTGGTAACTGAACTTCCTAGCAAAGGGATAAATCTTGAAGATGAAATACTGGCAAATATATGTCCTATCCTTTTCCCATTCTTCTCCCAATGAAAGTACATTCATCAATAGCAGAAGTCGCTTAGATAGAATCCCACTGATAGGAAGGGGTGTACTTAGGACTTACATTGCGGGCATTGTTACTTTGATATA
Organism: Avahi laniger; assembly: GCA_963575035.1. Classification (NCBI taxonomy): domain Eukaryota; kingdom Metazoa; phylum Chordata; class Mammalia; order Primates; family Indriidae; genus Avahi; species Avahi laniger. The sequence continues at coordinate 34,558 of CAUYSK010001043.1, forward strand.
TTGTTTTTATTTTGACGAACTTTTTGCCTTCTGTTTCCCAATAACTCAGTGAGTCAAGATAGGGAAAAGCACTTTACCTCAAATATTATCAGTGGAAATTATTCCTACTTTTACTCACTTCTATATAGAGCAAAGTATATTTTCCTTTCATTTCATGGAAAATGGGATTTTTTTCCTCAAGTCTACAATTGAAAAGTTCTACACTAGAAACAACCCTTAAGCTTATGTTAATACCAGTTCTCTAAAGGACAGTATTGTCTGGACATTGTAGCTACAGTCATGGAAAGGTTAGAAGAATATACATGAAGGTACCTTTATTCTCTACTGCTGATACTGAGTGCTTTCCTGGTTTTGTCTTTCTTTTGCCTTTTTTTGAGTAGTTCTCTGGTTCCTTGATTTTTATATACGTGCCTCCACAGGTTTTCTGGTGCTCAGCCCACCAGTAGTCATTAGCAGAAGGTGCCCTGTTAGTAGCGCGTTTGACGTAGCCATAATACGGTTGTTTGTGCTGACACGGCCCATTGCAGCGCCACCAATGTCGCCGATACTCATCCACCTCATCATGAAAAGTATGGTATACCTAGGTTGATAGAGAATTTTTAGCATTCATTAATTAGTTTTAAGTAGCCTTTAAAAAAAATTCTTGAAACTTTCCCAGAACTTTCTGAAAAGTTCTATTTTAAGAAAGACAGCAACTATATTTAGTTTCTGTTCAAAAGTTCATTTTAATGGGAAATAGGAGTTAATTTAATACTTCCTAAACCAGGGGTCCCCAATCTAGGGTGAGTTGTATAATTTTTTCATTATCTATTACAATGTAATAATAATAGAAATAAAGTGCACAATAAATGTAATGCGCTTGAATCATCCCGAAACCATCCCCCTCTCCCCAGTCTGTGGAAAAATTATCTACCAAGAAAACGGTCCCACGTTCCCTGGTGCCAAAAAGGTTGGGGACCACTGCCCTAAACTGTGTAAAAGACAGAGGCATGTGAAATTAGAAGGCTAAAAAAATTTTTAAAAAACAAAACTTAAAAAAATCCTCTCTAGCAGGAGGGAGGGGGGAGGAAGGAGGAGGGGACGGGTATATGCGTACACAAAGAGTGCAATGCGCACCACGCAATGGGATGGACATATCTGAAACTTGGACTTGGGGGGGAGGAGGGGCAAGGGCAACACACATAACCTGAACATCTGTACCCCCATATTATGCTGAAATAAAAAAAAAAAAAGGAAAAAAAATCCTCTATGAATGCTGAAAGTTTCAAAAACCAAATTTTATAAAGATCAAAAATTAGGACAAAGACTTTATGTAACACCATAATAAGAATCATTCCCACTGCTAAATTAAAATTCCCCCTGTAAGTACCAATATCACAGGGTTCTGAAGGATTAAACTGCAACACAGCATCCTACCCAGTGAAGCCTCTAAGCTCGCTCTCTGCATTCTCGAAGCTCTTTGTTCCTGCCTCTGTATGGAATAAGCCTTATCGGCTAACATTTTATCTGTTTTTAAGTGTGTTTCTCATACCAGAATGAAAAGTTCTCCAGGATTCAAATGTTTTCATTTTTTGTGTCCCTAGTGGCTAATACAGTGCTTGGCACAGGGAAGGTGTTCAGTAAGTGTTTGCAGATTGAGTGGACGAAAAGCATCATTCATTGCACCAGATAAAATTCTCTGTAAACATACTTTTCAATCCTTAAGCAGGATGCTTTTATTTTTTCCCCCATGCTCTCGATAAACCTAAGAACCTAAGCAAAAAATAGACAAGGGGAAAGTTCTGACTGAAAAGATGGTTGGCTCTCCCAGCACAGTGGCGCTGGGGACTGCAGAGCACCACGGAAAAGTTGCCACTTCTCCATGACTACACTCACTTTCCTGTTGCCTTCTTGGTGGACATCACCTCTTATATCAGAATAAGGAGCATCTGTATATGAGACTTTTTGTTTTTTACATTTAACTTTCTAATAAATTCCCCTTGTGGGAAAGAATGCTAATGGTTTTATACCATCTCTCCATCATAAGCAACAAATTTCTATAACTTGGCAAGCATGCAGAATATGTGCATTATTATATTAGATACAGAAGGGACTGACGGACGTAGGTTCTGGGGCAAAGAGACATATGAAACCGTGCCCTCTCTATCATGTTCAGAACTCTTCACTTAATTCATCAGCATAGCTACCCTCCCTTTGCAAGAAACACCTGGTAACTGACCTGGAAGGAAAAATAATAATTCATCAGCAAAAAAGATAGGGAATTGGATCTGTTTTGTGCCTAATTCCTGTAATTCCTCAGTCTGGAATGCGGCTTTTAACAATGTAGTCACTAAAATAAAATTGCTCTACAATGTGAAAGTAGCTACCCTGTGGAGTTCGTTATAACAGGATGTAACCTATAAAAGCAAGCGGTGTTCACTCTATAAAACCTCTCCTAAATAAAAACACACAGATATCCAAGATAAAAGAATAGATCCTCTTCCAATGGAACAACGGGAAGTATACCAGGGTTCTGCTTAAAGTGTAAGTTCTAGTGAAGAAACTAAAGGTACTTTATGCTAGCAACTCCGTAATTCTCCTGCTTAATAATTCTCTGGATTTTATGTCTGATTTTCAAAAAAATGCTAAACCAGGCACAGTGGCACACGCCTGTAATCTCAGCTATTCAAAAGGCTGAAGTGGGAAGATCACTTGAGCCCAGGAGCTCGAGTCCAGCCTGGGCAACATGGTGAGACCACATCTCTAAAAAAAATAATAATAAAATAAAATGCTAGCCACTCTCCTGATGTTGAAGTAACTCTATATCCAATAATTAAATGACGCCTTTAGAAAAGTAAAACTGATAGTCAGAAAAGAATAATACATGCAGGGCGAGCCTTTTTTCATTTTCCATTACACTGGCCTTTACTGACTTTTAAAAGAAGGAAACAAACATACCAAAGAATTTAATCTGTGTAGGAATTAATATTCTCTTCAGTTCAATTCAATCCAGTATTTGTTAAGACCATGTAAGGACACTACATTACACATCTTATGTAGATGTATATAAAGATGAGTAAGAGCCATCTTGTGTTCAAAGGTATGAAAGTAGAATACGAAATTAAAAGGCTTAAATATCTGCTGAGAGGATTCAAAGGAGGGAGAAGTCATATCCCACTGGAGAGATGGAGAGCATCCTGATATAGAACAGAGGAAGCGGCACACTTTAGGGAAGGGAAACGGAAAGGCAGGGAGGTAAAAGTTCAGTTAAAGGGAAACAGGACACAAGCAGGGGAGTCCGAGGTAAGAAAAAGGAACAATAAGGTTATTTGATAAAATGAATACAACAATGATAAAAACAACTAATATTTAGTGCTCAAACTGCTAAAATGTTTTGCATGTGCTTTCTCCTTCAATCCTTCCTCTTCACAAGGATCAAACAAACAGGTATTGCTATTACGCCCACTTGCATGGGAGTAAAATGAGGTGTAGAAAAGTTAAGTACATCACAAGGTTAATCAGTGGAGCCAGGATTTGAACCCAGGCAATCTGTCACCTCACACTTATGAAACCCCAGGCTTTGCCACCTCCTACAATATACTATGCAGAGATATGAATCAAAGACAACTTCTGATGAGGGCATGACATCTGAAACGGTAGCAGGACACAGGATGGAGGAGACTGTAATAAGGAAACAAAGTTCAGAGATCATTGTAGGAGTCCAGAATAGAGGTAGAGCATGCCTGAATTAACTAGGCACAAATGTTGACCTAGAAGAGGTCGGAGGCCTCGGGACATCACTGGCTCTGCCATCGTGACTATGTGCTCCTAGACATGCCAATTAACTTCTGTAGGCCTCTTGTTTGCTGCTGAAAGTCCTCAAAGATAATACTTGTTTCCACCTAGTTCTCTATTTTTAATTAAATCTCAGGAGTTAATAATTAAATAACTATTAAATATCATAAATGTGTGTGTCTTTATATACCGTAATATTGGCTCCAGTCAGGCGGTTGATGCGATGCATATGTTTAAGAAACTCTGGACCATGCCCTTCCCGGTCTTTGTCATTATTAGTGACAAACAAATAGGCATGTATCATTTCATGCAAGAGGGTCTGAAATAGAAAATAATCAAATTAATTTGTTATGGCATTTTTGAAAATAAAAATACATTCTGTTTCTCTGTTTGAGGTCTTTTTTGGATCACAAGCTTCTTTCAGAAACTGAGAAAAGTCATGAACTATTTTTCTAGACAAATTAATAGGCACACATTCATAGAACTTTGTACACAGGCTGAGCATCCCAAATCCAGAAATCCAAAATTCGAAACTTTCTGAATGCCAATGTGACACCCAAAGGAAATGCTCACTGGAGCATTTCAGATTTGGGATGCTCCACCAGTAAGTATAATGCAAATATTCCAAAATCTGAAAAACTCCGAAATCCAAAACACTTCTGGTTGTAAGGATTTCAGATAAGCAATAATCAACCTATATAATACCTGAAACTCTGTAGATCCCAGGTTAAGAACTCCTTGTTCTAGGAAGCCTTTTAAACTATGAATCAAAATCCATAAGAAAAGATCAATAAATTCAACTACATAAAAACTTTAAAATTCTGATGGGGGGAAAAAACACCACAAATGAAAAGACAAAGGCCGGGCGCAGGCCGGGCGCGGTGGCTCACGCCTGTAATCCTAGCTCTCTGGGAGGCCGAGGCAGGCGGATTGT
>CAUYSK010001046.1:0-33611 GCA_963575035.1 Avahi laniger
CATATTGCTTTCCACAGAGGTTGTACGAGTTTGCAGTCCCACCAGCAGTGTATGAGTGTCCCAAATTCTTTCACTATTCTATTAATTATTTTATTTTAGATAAATATATTTTGTGAAAATGAAGAAATTGAATCAAATAAACATTAAATATCGTGAACAATGCCAAGCACTAATAACTTCTAGGTTGGTAAACCTAGAATTTCATCTTAATTAGTGACACTCAGGATCCTCATGTTGAACACTTTGTTATATGACTCTCACAACTCAAATATACAGGAAGACATCATTACACTGAAAATGCATAAACTCAATCACCACCATCCCAATAGAAATCTCTGTTTAGTAGTGATATATATTATTTTCTTTTGACGTTTAAAAAAGTATCATTTGAATTGCTTTTAAAAAGATTTCTTTTTAAGTTAAAATAATAAATGAGAGCTAAACAACGGGTGCACAGAGACACAAAGAAATGTAGAGGACACTGGAAATCAAGAAGATGGGATTGGGTACAACGAACACTATTCTGGTGACAGGCACACTAAAAGCCCTGACTTAAGCATTATACAGCATATCCATGGAAGAACAACATTTGTACCTCATTAATATTTTGATGTAAATAAGCAAAAATAAAAGTTACTGAGGAAAAAAGAAAGAAGTTACATATTAGTAGTTGCTATAATTTAGGGAATTTTCCACTAAGTTGCTAATCGATTTTACCTTGTTTTCTTACGGAAACTCAAGTTCCATATATCAGAATCTTTAGATACAAAACAATAATTTTAAATATAAATAAACTATTATAGGAAAGAATAGCCTACACATAAACACATAATACTGTTACGTGTCAGCATACATGAACAGACTTCATATAAACCTATAATACTGTTAAAGTAGGGGCAATCACTTTGATCATTTTAAAAAGGAGAATTAAAAATAAATTATATTCAACTATAATTGGCATTTTGCATCTAGAGTATATTTAAAAATATAGTTTCTTACATTATTGCCCTAACTAAAACCCTAGGTTATTAAAGTTGGTCTTAAAAGAAATTTAGTACAGTATTACCATTTTTATGAACACGATTTTAGTAGATTCTCTGCATAATTCTGTAATATTTCTTTATTAATTAAAGCTGTAGTAATATGGACATAAATTATGCTATGTAGTTACTGCTTCACTGTCTAGGGTAATTCAATATATTTCATAAAGAAAGATTTGTACTATTCAAATGGAATGGACTAATTTTCTTGAAGAGTTTCAATAACAAATAAATATTCTGTGTATCTTTAGAAGTCACACAAAAGTGTATACCTAAGGATGTAAGGGACATAAGGTTTTGTGTTCTAAATATTTAATTTTCCAGCAAAAATTGTACTCAGAACATTCTATATATTAATCGAGTCTTTTAAAATTTGGCTTCAAAATGATCAAAATTCACAAAAAATAAACTAGACACACTTTGTACTTTTTAAATATATACAATTTTTGAGACATTTATATATCACTCATTGCATGTGTGGAGTTCAATGCTTATCATAAAAAAATGTAAAACATCCATAATCCCAATAATCAAGTCCATTAATAGTTAATTTCCAAGCTCTCACCTCTCCCCTGTTCCTCATATCGTGCAACCATTCTTTGAACTTCTGACTTTTTCTTTTGAGATAATTTTAGGCTTACAGAAAAGCTATCAAAATTAAAGAGATTAATGTTGGTATGCTATGATTAACTGAACTGCATAATTTATTTGGATTTCACCATTAACGTTCATTTTCTGGTTCAAGATCCAATCTGGGGTTGTTTATTTTTCATCTTCCTGTGATAGGGGAATAAAGATCACTCCCCTACTTCTTCCCTCCGAAGATGTCCATGCTTTAATCCCCAGAACCTCCTGTGAATAGCTTACTTTAACATGGTAAATGGACTTTGCAGATGCGGTTAAAGGTATGGGCCCTGAGATAGGCACATTACTTTTGATTTTTCAGGCGGGCACCTTCTTATATGAATTCTTAAAAGCAGAGAACTGTCCTGGATATAGGCTGAGACAGAGATATGAAGATAGAAGAAAGGTCAGAGAGATGTGACGTTGCTGGTTTGAAAGATAGAGAAAATGGGCCAAGAGTCAAGGGATGCAGGCCTCCTTTAGAAGCCAGCAAAGTCAAGGAAATGAATTTTATCCTAGAACCTTCAGAAAGGAATGCAGTCCTGCCTATACCTTCTTTTAGCCCACTGAGAACTACGTCAAACTTCTGACCTACAGTAAGATAATGAATTTTTGTTATTTTAAGCTACTAAATTTGTGGTAATTTGTTAGAGCAGCAGTAGGAATCTAATACATTTATCTCCTATCTGTTACAGATCTTCAGTATGTCATTACATTTCATGACCTTGACATTTCTTAAAAGTGCAGGTCGATTATTTATAGAATGTTCCTTAAATTTGGTTTGTCTGACTTTTTTTCTTGTGATCATATTGAAAAGGGCACCACAAAAGTGATACGTCCTTCTCCATGCATAAATCAGGGCATTACATGGTGTCAATATGTATTACTTGTGATACTGATCTTAAGCACTTGGTTAAGATGGTGTCTGCCAGAATTCTACAATGTAAATTTACCTATTTTCTCTTTATAATAGTTTATAATTCTTGCTTTGATATTCTACTGGTATATTCTATCCTTCATTCTTTCTACAATTTTTATTGCAACTCTTCCCTAAAGTAGAGTCATCTCTTCTTCTTTTTTCCTCTTTTACTTTTATCAGTAAAACTCACGGATGTTTATTTTATTCTTTAGGCTTTAATCCAACACTACCATTATTGATTTTGTTGCCCAAGGTATTTCAATGTTGGCCACGGGGAGCTTTTTCAGGTTAGTTCCCTATGTCTTTTCAACATCCCCCTGTTTTCTTCTCCTCCTTCTATAACACTGGAATCAATGAATTCTGCAAAGATCCCTGAGTTCTTTTTTTGCTACATAATAAAGATCTGGGCACTATGTCTGCTTCTTGCTATTGGGCTGTCACTGATGGATTTTGAACTACAGAAGGGAAAAATATTCTTCAATGATTTTCAATATCATTGATACCCAAAATGAGTTTTGGGCTAGAGAAGCAATTTATACAGTAGTTTATTAATAAAATCACATTGGACTTTTGTTCAGTTTTTAGTCATTTATTTTTATATTTCCATTATTCTAAAATTTTAATCAGAAACCATAGTTTTCACTGTGCTTACTATCATTGTGCAAAGTGAACACAATGTCATAAAATGAATATTCAAGAAAATAATCATTGTTGCATATCATTACTGATGAGTATGTTTTGAAGCAAGATAAAATGAAGCTTGAAAAATACTAATGTAAGAGAAGGATGGAATGAAATAAAATTAAATATCACAAATTATCTCAAATGGCTGTGATAATAATGTTCTCAAGGAACTTATATCCCAGGGAGCTTACTTCCACTGTTGGTTCAAAGGGCTGCTGTAAACAGCCTCGTATGTCTTTGTAGTATTGATTTGTAATAGAGCCCTTGGTAATTTTACTTCTTTAGTCAAAATGGTTGATGGTAGGGGTTTAGGATTTCACATCCTGAAATAGATCTTGACCTGGGGAAAAAGACTTGTCACCCAACTAAAAAGTATTAGAGGAATAACACAGTCTTAAAATGTATTATCTATCTTTATTAGACTTTTTAAATGTTTTATTTAAAATTAAGAATATGGCTAGGTGCGGTGGCTCATGCCTATAATCCTAGCACTCTGGGAGGCTGAGGCAGGAGGATCACTTGAGGTCAGAGGTTCGACTAGCCTGAGCAAGAGTGAGACCCTGTCTCTACTAAAAATAGAAAAGATTAGCCAGGCGTGGTGGCGCATACCGGTAGTCCCAGCTACTCAAGAGGCTGAGGCAAGAGGATCACTTGAGCCCAGGAGTTTGAGGTTGCTGTGAGCTAGACTGAAACCATGGCACTCTAGTGTGGGCAACAGAGTGAGACTCTGTCTCAGAAAAAAAAAAAAAAAAAAGAATATAAGGGGTGATTTTGTAAGGGTTAATTTAAGTACTATGACTTCAATAGGTATCTTTCACCTTTGTATATTCATAAATATAGCGCAGTTAACTTGGCGTTGCTTTAAAGCAAATGCTTAAATATGGTGTAGAGTTAGAGTAAACTAGATAAACAAACACTTTTGCTTGTTTTCCTAGGAAGATCAGAAATATCTGAATGCGAGCATAAGGAGCTCTCCTATGGGTAAAGTACATGGACTACGGTGCTTAATCCTTATAATATCTGATGTTGGAAAAGTCATAAGCTTTCTGCCCTGACTTTCCTCATTCTGTGAACCCAACATGTAGAATACATAGTTATTTTGAAGAATAAATTAATGTAGTTAAACTATTAGTGTATTTTATAATAAATTTGTTAACATATATAAAGTGTTAATCTTTATACAATTCTAATTATTTTGATGTTTGTAAAAAAATGTATATTTATACATGTTATTTTATGAGCATTTATGTTTATGTATGTTTATAAAAATATATGCTTAAATCTCCTTCTATATTTTATAAATGCATATACATAAGCATAAGTGGTATATATTTATAAATAAATAAATATAAATAAGTAAAGTATAACACTTTACCACAGTTAGGTAATATATACAATGCTAATCTTTATTATATTTTATTAATATTTATTTTGATATTTCATCAATAGAAAGAATTCTGTGTCATCTGTGAACTTAGAAGTTTCATTGTAATATAATTTCTCCACTCCTGAGAACATGTTAATAAGAGACTGGTCACAGAATGGGACAAAGAGGGAATACTACTGTTTACTGGATTCAGATATTATAATAATAATTTATCTATAGGCTTTGTTTGCATCTTCATACCCTTATTTTTCATTCATCAAAATATATCATCATTAGTCTCAGTAACCCTGTTTTAAGTATGATGCAATTTAGAATGCTGCTTTTTTGGAAATTTGAATAAATAAAACATATCCATTGGTTATATTTTTCTGCATGTTTCTTATCACCTCAAAACAAAAATTGATCATAAATTTGTCATCATTAAAGCTACAATTTTTTTTAATACCTTGTATAAAACAATCTGGATGGCACTGGAGACTATCATCCTAAGTGAAGTATCGCAAGAATGGAAAAACGAACACCACATGTACTCACTATTAAATTGGAACTAAATGGTCAACCCTCATGTGTACTTATAGTAGTAAAATTCAATGGAAATCAAGCAGGTGGGAAGGGGAAAAGGGAATGGGTAAATTTACACTTAATGGGTACAATGTATCTGGATGATGGACACGATTATAACTTTGACTCTAACTGTACAAAAGTAATTCATGTAACCAAAACATTTGTATCCCTATAATATTCTGAAATAAAAAATAATTTTCATTAACAAAAGCCACTTTTAGTGAGCTTTTACCATGTACTCTGTAGAAAATTTTACAAAGTTGGTATAAAATTCAGACAAAAAGAAAAAAATAACACACACGTACACTGAAATGTGAAGTGTAAGGGCATTTGGTGAAGTACTGATGCTATAGCCCTGATCTAAACCCTTATCTGCTTTGCTCAAAAGCCACTGTCTTTTCACTGTGCATATGTGCCTCAAAAAGCAAAATTTGCTTCATAAATGAAGAATAGGATCTTAGCTGGTGAAACTCTAAATGACATACTAAAGGAAATTTGCATAAAACAAGAAGTCCCCGGATTGGCCACAATGTAATAATATTTATGTAAACAGAGTTACAAATTTTGTCATATTTCCATAAAATAACATAATTAATTCAGATTCGTTTCTCTAACTAAAACCGCGAAATCAAATAAAATGTGTTTGTTAAGAAAGTTTAGATGGAATAATCCTTGAGAAAGTACTACAACATGTAAAAATCATGTATGTTTTGATCTGAAAACTGAATCTTGGTTACAATTTAGGCCAAATTATTCATTTTACAGATTAATTAAATAAAATTATGTTATATATCAAATAAATTGTTCAATGTCACATGGCAAATATGACACAATGTTACATGGCAAATATGTCACATGGTCAAATCCTAGCTGAGAACTCTCTTCCCCTGACTTAAAAGAGTAGTTCTTTACTTATTAATATATTACCTAAAGTATTTCCTATATAGTTTTATCACTTTGAGAAAAGTTACATCAATGTTACTACATGAAACAATCCAAATTACTATAAAATATACATGATAATCATGCTATCAGTTTGACCTAAATAATGTGCCAGCTCCAATAAGTAAACAAAAAATAATAAGTAAGTAATAATTTTTCCAATCTTCTTAGAACAGGAATACTTTTGTTGATATGGTCATAGAGACTTTGTATGTTACACGTGTATTTCAAAAGTGCAAGTTATTTAACAAGTACAAATTCATGGAAGTTTAAGACAATTCTTTTTTAGTTGTAAACTGAAATTCCTGTAATAATTATATATAATGCATGATTTTTATTAATTATACTTGTCTTTTCATGAGGCTTCAGTAAGCTATAATGTCTGGATTTTTATTAAATGCAGAAACTCTGAATTAAGAAATATATTCTACAATTTCTAGGTGTATTACCTTAAGAAATTTATCTCTCTGTGCCTCATTCACTTATAACACGGCAATAATAGTACCAGAAAAACTTACTGTGGCAAATAAAAGTTTAATTCATGTAAAGCACTTAAAGAACATGGGTGTTTTTGTCCTGCTTTCTTTTCTTTTAAATTCCATGTAGCATATACCTTTGTAAAATTTTTTATAGGACTTACTAAGTGCGTCTTTGACAAAATTACACTGTACAAAAACTGTTGGCATTTTGAGTTTTGCTTTAATACTTCCTCTTCTTGCTGAAATACTTCCAATTTCTAGAAATGTGACTGTCTTACAGTGAGCAAAAATAGTGTGTTCTCCAATGTATTATGACACTCATGCAATCAATTGTTGAAGGAAGTGGTTTACATGTCACGGTGAGGTGTTTAAGTCAGCTCTGCCCCTAGCAATATATACCGCACAATATTTCCGCATCTAATGTAGGTTTCTCTTGTAGAAAGCAGTTTTGTGATGTCAGAGAGCAATGTTAACTCTTGGTAATGTTAATTTTTCTGTGTACCCTAGGAAGGTGATTTTTTAAATAAGCAATTAACATTAATTCCTTAATATAGTACAAAAGGCTATAACATTTATTTGTATTTTACAGTTAGTATTTCTTTACTTTTGTTTTTGTCTAATGTGGTTTAGTTTAGCACTAAACCTGGATCTTATAGCTCAACTAGAAGGCAATAAATAACAGTATCTCTGATGCCACTTTAAAATATTTTCTCCTAAAGTTACTGCTACTTACTCTTTACTACCTTTACTCTTCACTATTTTACTATCCCCACATACTTATTTGTATTTCCAAGGGCCTAACCTACCTACCTTAGGTTTGGTCTAAACTATCAAATTTCTCTGTTTGTAACTGAATTCAGCTCATTATTTTTGAAGCTTATTCATTGCTCATACGAGATAAGGTCAAAGACCTGGAAGAATTTATGCAAGACATAAACAATAAAAAAACTATGTATTCCTTCTGCTTAAGAAGATTACAATATAGAAAAATATCTTTGCAAGCAATATAAGAAAAGAGATGGTAAAATAAATATGAAACATTAAAAATAAAAGATATAAATTAAATGAAATAAATGGCAAAAGTAAATATTATATATGTTTTAAAAAGAATAGTACACAAGTTTAAAGAGATAGAACTTGATGTAGTATAGACATGGCATATATCAAGCTGCTTTCAAATCCATATAAATATAACTTTGCTTTTAACTTATTTCATATGATAGTTTTGATCTATTCTCACACCAAGGAAATATTAATTCTATACTAAGCTTTCAGAAAAATAATCTGGGCTCAGGAACAATGGTGCTTTTTCTTTTAAATATAATAATGAGTAAAAAATAGAGAAAATCAGAGAAAAAACAGTATGAATATTTTTCAGAAGAACTATTAATGATAAATTATACTCAATAGATATAAATACTGTTCACTTTATAAATTTTATTTTTAAAAACATTACTCCTATTCTTCGGGCTTTTAAAGAACTGTGTACCTTAATTGAATGAGTAGGCTCTATAACTATTGTGCTCCCAAATAAGGACATCTTGAATGTATTTTATGTTACTGTATTCTTTTCATATTCAAAATACTAAGACATTTCCAGATTAGAACATTCTTTTTTTGAATGCCACCTAATATCCAATATTAAGTTATTACTAAAATATGTGCACTCCATATGTATTGTTTAATCAGTGAATGAACTTACTATTTTTGGAAATAATATTAATTGATAGATAGTTAAGATAGAGTGTAATTTCTCCTAAACTTTCTACATTAAAAGCTCTGTGAAAATTAACAGACCTATTGTATTTGCAAGCCAACTTTCCGAACTTTCTTAGCCTTCTCTCTTTGCTATTAGCCTTGTCTCTGAGAGTGTTAATTCATCATTCTTTTTCTGTCAGCTGTCTACACTATTAGTTGAAGATTTCCAAAATGCCTGAAGGGTGCACTGTCAGCTGCAGATACTTGAGTCAACATGGTAATATCAGTTGATTTCATTCTAGACAGTACACATACACACACTTGGACATGGTTCACCCTGTGGAGGCACTTGACACATTTTAAAATATAATCTTTTGTCATTGCATTAAGTGCCTGAAGCGGCACAGAATTTTCACAATAATATTTCTGCCCCACAATTATTTTTTAAATTCCAAAAGTTTTGGGATTAAGTATTCCCCAGGAGTCACAATGAAAAATCTGATGCTCATGGTATTTGAATAAATTGGTAAGCAATCTAACCTCTGCATTGTTCCACTTTTTAAGTGCACTTCAGTAAATGAAGTTAAATGTCCCTGCAAAACATATAGTTATCATGGACTGGTTGATTTCTATGCTTCTATGGATTCTGGGTCTTATACTTCCTTACCGAAGTATATAAACTTTGGGAATCAAATCCATGTTTGTCTTGTTATTTTATGTGTGTGTGTGTGTGTGTGTGTATGTATAGTTTTAGTTATACATTCAGAAACTTAAATTTCATATCTCATATATTGAGAGCATATAGTCTCTTAGAGGATACAGAGAACATACCTCTCTGGTCAATCCACTAGCATCAGAATTTATTGGATCAATATGTACTGAAAGTTCAAGTGGATGCCATTAAAGCACAAGCAAAGGGAATGATAACAAAGTGTGTTCAGGTTTCCAGATTCCATGTAGGAGGCACAAATACCTGAATCTGTGGCAGGATATTCCTATTATGTGATAAGCACAATAGAAAAGCAAATTGGAAGCATCCTGAAGAACACAGAAAGCCAGAACCAGGTCAAAAAATAAAAATGTGAGGATGGAGATAAAGACTATTCAAAAAAGACAACAGCACCTAAGTTCACTCCTTATTTTTTGTTGTTGTTGTTATGATTGGTTGGTGTTTCCTCCTTTTCCTGTTCTGGCTTACATGTTTATTCTTAGAAGTTGAGTACACGTCTCCCTTTAAAAGTTCTTGTTTATAATATCACAGACAAGACCACTCTTTCTGTAATCCCCAACACAAAGTGGTTTACCAGAGGAATCTAACTTGTTTTAAAATCATTGTAATGCACTTTATCAACCTTGTAATGTAATTGCTTATATATATATATGTATGTGTGTTTTATATGAATCCATATTTGCAAATTCATAGATGTATAGCTTACAAACACATATTTTACAATTTTTGACTATTTCATATATCCAGGTATAATTGGATAAATATGTGCTTTTTGATGGTAAAATTTTGTTTTATAAGCTGAAGAAATAGCATTCCCCATAATGTTCACATGTTCATGGCATAAACAACTAATATTTTAATTCATTTTCTAAATGCATTATATTTAAGCTCATATCTAAGAAGTTTTCTAAAAATCTAATTTAAGAAGGTTCATAATTCACTTTTTGAAAGCGTATCACTCATTTTCTTCTTCTTTGCAGAAACTTCTGTATTTTTTCTCTCAAGGTCACATAGCCCTGTATCTGATAGCAACAGAGCTTCAGCAATAACAGCAGATGCCATCTTAGATTAATGTAAGTGAATGTGTTTTTTGCAATTTTTATAGTTTCTCTTCTTTGCACCCATTTTGACAAGGAACAATGTTGGGTTCAACGCTGGATGCCCTAGAGGTGCCCTAGAGTTATTTTAACGGATTCAATTTGCTTTGCTTTTCATGTAAGCACATTTTTTTTTATTTCTAGATATTTTTTAAGGTATAGGAGGAGCTATTTCTTAAATAAAATATTTTAAAAGTTTACTCTTTATATAAGCCTTCATTATAGAATCATATAATTTTAAAACTAGAGACTATAGGGATGATCTACAATATTGTTTCTCAAGACTAATAAGGGAAAAACCTCTGTCTACCACACATTTCTATTCTTGTTTTCCTTCATGAATATCGTAACTCTTGCCTGCTTTCCTCATTTTTCCTATTCCTTTTTTTAGGTCAACAGTGGAGAATTTAACTAGTTTACTTTTTTGTAGTATATTTTGAATTATGAAACACTGAAGTGTTTCAACTCCTTATTTCACAAATAAAGAAATTAAGTTACAGAACAGTTTAGCTAATTGTTCCGTAGTATACAAACGTCCAGTAGCAGAAGCAGATCTTAAACACTCTAATGGCTCAGAAATGCAGGGATGCTTCCCTCTTTGAATTCTAACTCTATTTTTTCCCCTATTATTCTTTTCCCACCACTTCCATAATTTCCTGATTAAAAAACTCTGGCTCACGTCTTTCTATTTTTCTCCTTTGTACTTCCTATTTTGTCTTCCTTTGCTTTCTTTTTGACTTCACTAAATTTCTTACACATATGTATGCATGCAGTGCCAGAGCCCATGTAAAAGCTAAGTCATATTGTGTCATGATCTGACTTGAAATGATTCAGTGATGCACATATTATTTACTATCTTAATCCCAGCTTGTGTCGCTTATGTTCTAGGTGATTTGGCCACTGTCTACCAGGCAAAGCTCTGGTTTCATGTGCAAATTCCCTGGATTAAAATCTTATCTACTAATTCTTCACAGTAGAATCTTGGGTGTGTTATTTTACTGCTCTATTGCACAGTTACCTCATTTGTAAAATGCGCGTAATAATTTTACCTGCTTCATTGAATAATTCGTATTATTACATGAGTTGGTATATGTAAAGTGCCTAGAACGGTGCCAGGTGCATAGTGTAAATTTAAGCTGTTATTTTCATTCCCTCCTTCTTGTTGCCATTCAGCCACACTGATCTTCCTTCATTTATTTGAGCGTTACTTCTTAGGCTTTTATCCCTTAAGATTTTACTTAATTCTCTTACTCAAATGCTTCCTATGTTTGTCAGCTTCTTGACTTACAATTTAAGGTTTATATATCACATCCCCATAGAGATTGCACCTGACTCCACAATGCCCACCGTCACATTCATGTGCTTTCTGTCGCATCAACCTTTTTCATTTTCTTCCTGTCAAATTTTAGACCTGATATTTCTTGTTCATTTATTTTTTGTAAGTTTCCCTAGGTTTTTCAGTCCTGCAATGCCATATTATTGCTAGTTATTGTAATAGCTTAAGGGTGGCTACCCATCAGTAGTACTCTCAAAACTATTGTTGAATGAAGGAGTTTACTATTATTATTTTTTAATCTTCTTTTTTAAAATCTTTTTTTTTGTGGTATTTTGCCTTAATAGTCCCCACTTAATCAGATATTTCTCTGTATATTTCTAAAAAATATAATGGAAAGGTGAATAATTTTTGGACAATTTAAGAATTGAAGAGCCACAGAATACAATTTTATTCCTGAAGAATTTTTTGTTTGTTATCTAGTCTGACTCCATCAATAGTTCTTTATGTTAATGTCCAAATATCTAGCTTGTTTGCTTGCATCGAAGTAAAGAAGTGTGATGAAATGAATCGCCTTTGTACTTGCAGTTGGGTGCACCTTTACTAAGAATATTAGAATAGTGCCCCAATGAAAATTTCACAGTTAGATGTATATACAGGTAAATAATGATTAATACTGTTTCCTAAAAACATACTACAATGATTTGTATTAATATATTTTATGAGTTCAATAATTATTTTCATGGAAAAATAGAATAAATAACATGGCTGAAGAGCAAAACAGATTCATTTCACTTAGATATTCTAATATTTTAAAGAACAGCAATACTCTTTTCTTATTTAATACATTGTCTAAAATTTAGCAATATATTTGTTTCTACTTTTTTAAATTGTGATTATGAAAACATTAATTTTAGAATACTACATCCTACTTAATATGAACTTTGCATTTTACATTTATAATTATAATTTTTCACTTATATATAGCTATGAGATTTCATTTATGTGTTGAAATATTAAATATAAAAGCTAAGTGACAGCTGAATTCTTTTATGAATCTATTTTTATAGAATTTGGAATTAAAAAATAATCATACACCAATCTGGAGGGTTTTATGTTTCCATATTTGATACCGTAGCTCGTTGGCTTGTTTGTTTTATTCACATATAATTTAAAGTGTAGTCATTTATTAATTAACTATTATTCTATATTGTTAAAACAGTAAAATTGTCTAATTTTTGCTTCTTATTTCTTGGGCTTGCTGTTTTCAAATTTTTAAACATTGCTTCTTTCCCCTCCATTTAGTTGGTTTGTTATTATAGGAATATATTTTTTCTTATGTGTATAAGGTTTGTATAAGTAATTTAATTTCTCAATGTGAACAATAATTAAAGTGTTTTAAAATTTATCAAAGCACATTTTTAAGAAGTATGAGTTAATACTTTAGTGTGACTAAAATTATAGATGGGCAGACATTGATTTAATCATAATTATAGGCATCATTAAAAATTCTAATTATATCTATAGATGAAGCATTGTACCAATGTATATCAGTTCACATAATATTTATTATGATTATGATTGTCGATATTGTTATTACTATTTAAATAGCCTCATCCATTTCAGAGTGTCTTTTTCTGTAAGTTGGCAAGTGAAAATAAATTATGATATATTGAAATAGCCATGACTTTTCTTTGAATTTAATAGTTTCTTGAACAATGTACTCTATATTTTAACTGGTTATGCACCCACTTTATTCTGAGCCTGTCTTTCATCATCAGTTTCATTCTAAAAAAATAAAATAATACCTAATTCAAGGAAAATTAAATGAATATTTATGTAAGATAAATTAGATAAATATAAGTAATTTCTTAGCAAAATTCTCTAAACTAAGCACACCTGAAAATGTTAATTTTTCACTTCTTAAAAATTGTCTTTTCTTACCCACTCCTTTATTCATTCATCCATTCATTCATTTGCTTGCTTTTCCATTTGTTAGATTGTTTTGAGCCATACAATGTTATTTATTTAAATATGGGTCTTTAAGATGTAAGTATATAAAGTCTTCTTAGAAGAGACCTAGATAAGTTATGGTATATGAATGCCTTGCACACTGCACATGATATTATACAATCACAATTCTGTGTGTGGTCTAAAATAAAAACAGAATTGAATATTGGAAAAATCTTTGGCACTGATTTTAGAGTTCAAATTTAGACTTCAAATTTTTTTTCTGTGGTTAGCTTTTTACATTCAGGCCTTCAAATATTCATCAAATAAAGAGAAAAATATTTTTTATATTTTACATTACTTCCACTATAAAAATACAGATTATATACATAATTTTATCAACCTAATTGTGATGTTAGGAAAAGTTAATATCACTGATGCAAAATCTCGACTACATAGTTTTCACGTAGTAATAGAGCTCTATCTTATTACTTCTATTATTTTTACCATTGAATTGCAGTAAATTAATTTGTATGATTTTTGATGATCATGGTGATAATGATGAACACAATCTTGAAGAAGATGGTGATGGTGATTGTAGCTTTCTTGAGCATTTATGGAAAAGATTGTTCATATTTTTTATTGCATCCTTATGTATGTTTAGTAACTTTGTATATGTTTTTGTATGGTGCTCCCCAGTAACTTTCAAGCCCTCTGAGGGGAGACATTAGGTTCTTTTTGTCTGTATTTCATGCAAAACATATACAAATAGATTGGGAAAATAACTAAAAAATAATTATGATAAGGCAGGCCAAAAGCACAGCAAAATGCCCAAATTTATTTTATCACTAGAGAAAAATGTCAGCAAGTTATCTTTCTATGCTTTATTTCTGACCTGGGTCAAATGCTTCACAATAATACTAAAGCCCTGTTTGCTTTTCCCTTCTTGTACAAAATACAATCATTTATTTACGTGGATTTTGGGAAAAGAATCACTAATATTTTTTTAACTTTGATTCTTATCATTATTGTAATTTAATCTATTTTAATTAATAATTTACTTCTTATTAACTGTGCATTTATTGTGTACAAAAAGTCAGTTCCTCCAATAGTATTTGATGATGTTATATACAGATATTTTTGAATTAGTGACCATTATATCTGACACAGAGCTACTGTATCAGTATACCTCATTGTGTATACAAGGGCACCTGAAAAATGTCAGCTGCCTTATTTAAGAACAATGATGTGTCTGAATTTTTCCAATTTACTTGAAAGCTAAAATGTTAGTTGTGACCCAGTTACATGGATGAGGATAAAAGAGATAAGACTCTTAGGTCAAATACAAAAATCTTTATTCTTAATACATGGGAACTTTAACACTCCATCAACAGAAGTAGACAGATCATTGAGGCAGAAAATCAACGAAGAAACACTGAACTTAAACAGGAGTCTAGAACAAATGTACCTAACAGATATTTATAGAAAATTCTACGTAAAAACTGCAGAATATATACTCTTCTCAACAGAACATGGGAAATTTTCCAAGATATATCATATGTTAGGTGACAAAACAAGTCTCAGCAAATTTAGAAAAATTGAAATCATACCATGTATCTTCTTAGACCACAGTGGAATAAAATTAGAAATAAATACCAAGAGGAACTTTCAAAACTACACAAGTACATAGCAATTAAACAACATGTTGCTTACCAATCTTTGGGTCAGTGAAGAAATCAAGTCTGAAATTAAAAAAATAATAATTAAATGAAAAAGATAACAGCTTTCAAAATCTCTGGCATACAGAAAAAATAGTGCTAAGAAAGAAATTCATAGTATTAAATATCTACATCAAAAAGAAAGAAAAATCACAAATTAACAACTTAATGTCACAGGTCAAGGAACTAGAAAATGAAGAACAAACCAAACCAAATGAAACCAAAGAAAAGTTAGTAGAGGAAAAGAAATAACAGAACTCAGAGCAGAGCTAAACAAAATGGAAACCAAAAAAACAATACACAGAATCAAAAAACTAAAAGTAGGTTATTTGAAAAGATAAACAGAATCAATAGACCACTAACTAGGTTAACCAAAAAGAAAAGACAAGATTCAAATATAATCTCAATCAGAAATGACAAACGATACATTACAGATACAGACATTTGAAATACAGAAATGCAAAATATCTCCTGAGATTGCTATGAAAACCTCTAGTACACAAATTAGAAAATCTAGGGGAAATGGATAAACTTTTGACAACATGAAACCTCCTGAGTTCGAATCAGAAAGAAATAGAAGTCCTGAACAGACCAGTAATGAGTAGAGAGATTGAAACAGTAATAAAAAATCTCCCAACAAAAAAAAACTCAAGACCAGACCAATTCACAGCGGAATTCTACCAGGCCTACAAAGAAGAACTGCCACCTATTCTACTGAAACTGTTACAAAACATTGAAAAGGAGAGAACCTCACTAATTCTATAAAACCATTATCACTCTGATGCCAAAGCCAGGAAAGTACAGAAGAAAAAAAAAAAGAAAGAAAGCAAGCTACAGACCAATATTCCTCATGAATATAAATGCAAAAATCCACAGCAAAATACTGGTAAACTGAATTCAACAGTACATCAAAAAGATAATTCACTATGATCAAGTGAATTTCACCCAAGGGATGCAAGGATGGCTCAACATATGTAAATCCATAAATGTGATTCACCACATAAAAAGAATTAAAAACAAAAGCTATATGATCATTTCAATAGATTCAGAAAAGCATTTGATAAAATTCAACACAAATTGGACATATAAAGAACATAAATCAAAATTATTAAGGCCATATATGTTAAACCCACAGCCAACAACATATTTTCCCTAAGAGCCATAACAAGACAAGGATGCCCACTGTCACCACTTCTAGTCAATATGATACTGGAAATCCCAGCCAGAGAAATCAGGAAAAAGAAAGAAATAAAGGCCATATAAATTGGGAAAGAGGAGATCAAACTATCCCTGTTTGTTGATGACATGATAGCGTATCTCTGAAACTCAAAAGACTCCACGAAATGATCCCTACAACAGGGAAATAAATTCAGCAAAGTCCCAGGTTACAAAATCATTGTACACAAATCAGTAGCATTTCTCTATATTAGTAACAGCCAAGCTTAGAGTCATATCAAGAACTCAACACAATAGATGTGAAGAAAATAAAATAACTAAGACTATACTTTACCAGAAAGTAACAGACCTCTATAAGGAGAACTATCAAGCATGGATGAAAGAAATCATAGATGACACAAAGAAATGGAAAAACATTCCAAGCTCATGGATTGGAAGAATCAACAGTGTTAAAATGCCATATTGCTCAAAGTCATTTACAGATTAATTGCAATTGCTATTAAAATGCCAACATCATTTTTCACAGATCTATTAAAAACAATCCTCAATTCCCTAAAAGGGAGCCCAAATAGCCAAAACAATCATAAACAAAAGGACAAATCTGGAGGCATCACAGTTCCCAATTTCAAGTTATACTACAAGGCTACGGTAATCAAAACAGTATGATACTGGTATAAAGTTAGACACATAAACCAATGGATCAGAATAGAGAACCCAGAAATAAAGCCATCCAATCGATCTTTAATAAAGCAGAGAGAAACATACACTGGGGAAAGAATGACATATTCAATAAGTGGTGCTGGGAAAATTGGATATCCATATGCAGAAGAATGAATCTGGCCCCCTATCTCTCGTCATACACAAAAGCTAATTTAAGATAGATTAAAGACTTACATGTAAAACCAGAAACCATACAAAAATTCTAGAATGCCTAGGAAAAACTTCTCAACATTGGCCTAGACAAAGAATTTATGACTAAGACCCCAAAAGCAAATGCAGTGACAACATAAATAAATAAATGGAAATTAATTAAATGAAAAAGTTGCTGCAGAGCAAAAAAAGTAATCAACAGAGTAAATAGACAATCTAGAGAATGGGGAAAATATTCTCAAACTATAAATTTGGCAAAGGACTAATATCCAGATTATAAAAACAACTAAAACAAGTAAGCAAGGAAAAAAAAAATAAAACAAATAACCCCATGAAAAAGTGAAAAAAAGACATGAACAGATTTTTTCAAAATGAAGATAGTCAAATGGCCAACAAACATATTAAAAAATGTTCAACATCACTGATAATCAGGGAAATGCAAAATGAAAGCACAATGAGATACCATCTTACTCATGACAGAAAGGACATTATTAAAAAGTCAAAAAACAACATAGTAGATACTGTCATGGATGCGGTAAAATGGAATGCTTATTCCCACTACTATTGGTGGGAATGTAAACTAGTTCAAACTCTATGGAAAACAGTATGGGGATTCCTCAAAGAACTAAGGTAAACCTACCATTTGACCCAGCAACCTCTCTACTGGGTATCTACCCAAAGGAAAGAAGTCATTTTGTACAAATGACACTTGCACCAAAATATATGTTGCAGGACAATCCACAATTGCAAAGATATAGGATCAGCCTAAGTGCCTATCAACTGATGAGTAGATAAAGAAAATGTGGTTTATATAAACACACTAGGACACCCTCAGCCAGTACTTTGGCCAGTACTACTCAGCCAAAAAGAAGAATGAAATAATGTCTTTTGCAGCATCTGTGATGAACTGGAGACCATTATTGTAAGTGAAGTATCTCAGGAATAATAAAACAAATACCACTGTTCTCACTTATAAGTGGGAGCTAAACGATAGGTATATATCATCATAAAGTGGTATAATTGGCAGAATGAGGGAGAAAAGAAGGAGAGTGAGGTTAAAAACTACACCGATGGGGTATAGTATACACTACTTTGGTGATTGACACACTAAAACCGTGATTTTAGCATTATACAATTTATCCATGTAACAAAAACACTTGTACTCCCTAAATCTATTGAGATAAAAACAAAAACAAAACAAAAAACAATTTTTTTTATTCCTCACAGAAATAACAATAGCCAGGTTCCCTGAGCCCCAACCTACAGGGTGACATTAAGAGGGCCAGGTGATACATGTACCTAGAGTGGGATATATCACAGGAGAGGAACTTTGAACTTAGGGAAACAGACTCTTAATGATAGACAGTAAATGAAATCAATAATAACTCTACATTTCAAGCCCAAAAAAGTTTGCTCTTTACTCTGGAGGGAAATAGTGTATCTTCCATGGCAGTTCACAATACAAATATCCCTGAAAAGATCGTAGGGAAAAAAGACAATCAATGCATCTGCTCCCAAAATGTGTAAAAACACAAAAGACACAAGGATAATTGTCTCCCATCAACCGCTTTCTACACAGTGACAATGTCTTGATTAAAAAAATAGCATGACATTGATTTAAATTGAGGCATCCCATATCTATTTTTTTCATCAGCATGGACTGTTTTCTATTGTTACTTTTGAGGAATCAACCAGTATTTTTTATCGCTTCAAGAGGTACATTCAGGGATCCAATTAGGACTTATTTGTTTATGAACCTGTAGTGTTTATGTCTGTTTGATTTTGTTTCTGTTACTCCTAGTTTAAGGCATGAACTTCTGATATAAGATTAACTTCCTCATAGAACTCGAGAAAAAATTCTGATTTTCACTGAGATTTACCTTGACCCTTGTCTTTCTGATAATAGCCATTTTGCCTGGCATGAGATGATATCTCACTGTGGTTTTTATTTTAAGTTCACTGATGATTAGTGATGTGGACATTTTTTTCATGTATCTGTTGGCCATTTGTATGTCTTCTTGAGAAAAAGTCTATTGAAATATTTTGACCATTTTTAAATTGGATTATTTGGGTATATTTCTTTTGCTATTGAATGATTTCATTATATACTCTTATTATTAATTCCTTACCACTTTCATTCAATATAGTACTGGAGGTCTAACCATAACAATTAAACGAGAGAAAGAAACAAAGGGGATCCAAACTGGAGACGAAGAAGTCAAATTGTCCTTATTTGCAAATAACACAATATTAAACTTGGAAAAACCTAAAGCCTCTGCCAAAAAATTGCTGAAACTGATAAACAAATTCAGTAAAGTCACATGATACAAAATCAACATATGAAAATCAGCAGCATTTCTATATGCCAACAGTGAACAATCTGAAAAAAAAAGAAAGCAATTTCATTTAAAATAGCTACAAAAAAATAAATATATAGAAATAAATTAAACGAACAAGTGAAAAATCTCTACAATGAAAACCAAAAAATCCAGATGAAGAAAATCAAAGAGAATACTAAAAAATAAAAATAAAAAAATCCATGACCATGGATTGGAAAAATTAATATTATTAAAATATCCATACTACCCAATGTGATCTACAAACTCAATGCAATCCCTGTCAAAATACCAATTATATTCTTCACAGAAATAGAAAATAATAATCCTAAAATTTGTATAGATTCACAAAAAATCATGAATAGCCAAAGCATTCCTGATCACAATGAACAAAGGTGGGGGTATCAAATTACCTGACTTCAAAATATACCACAAAGATATAGTACCCCAAAGAGCATGATACTGGCATAAAAGCAGACATATAGAGTACCCAGAAATAATCCCACTTGTTTTTAGCCAAATTTTTTTGACGAAGGCATCTGGAACAAACATTGTAGAAAAGGCAGTCTCTTCAATAAATAATTCTGGGAAAGCTGGATGTCCATATGCAGAAGAATGACACTAAGCCCCTATTTCTCACCATATACAAAAATCAAACCAAAGTGGATTAAAACTCTTAAGTGTGAGATCTGAAACTACTACAAAAAAACATCGGGGAAATGCTTCAGGACATTGGTCTGGGCAAAATTTTCTTGAATAAGATCTCAAAGCACAGACAACCAAAGCAAATATTGGACAAGTAGGATTATATCAAGCTAACAAACCTCTGAACATCAAAGGAAGCAATCAACAAAGTAAAGAGACAACATACAGAATGGGGGAAAATATCTACAAACTATCTCTTTTACTTCCTATGTAAGTGCCCAGTAGTAACTATTCATTTTTCAGAAGGTAGGGAACATTTACTTTGAGATTTTATAAATCTGGATCCACTCATTACTTAAATGGTCTATGAGTAAATCATCACTTTAAGTAAATTTTTTACATGTATAAGTGTATCTCAGTAAACTATTATCAGAGAAAGCTGATACACACAAATACATATATGATTTTTGAGAACTTATAAGGTAACTGTATTAGCTCTATATTTGAGGATTAAATAATTCCTAATACTTTTTGCACATCATAGTTTTTTTCCTAAGAATTTTTCTTTTTTTTTTTTTCTTTCAGAGTATTATGGAGGTACAGATTCCATCTCTGCACATGGATGCTGATCTGTTACTTCCAATTTAATAGTGGCTATATGTGTTGTTTGTTTTCCCATTCTTCCAATACTTCACTTGGGACAATGGTCTCAAGTTCCATCCAGATTGTTACAAAAGGTATTAATTCATTTATCATGGCTAAGTAGTAGTCCATGGTGTACATATATTACATTTTATTAATCTACTCATGAATTGATGGGAAGTTGCATTGATTCCACATCTTTGTAATTGTGAATTGTGTTGCAATAAACATTGTAGTGAAAGTGTCTTTTTGATAAAATGACTTCTTTTCCTTTGGGTAAATACATAGTAGTGAGATTGCTGGATCAAATGGTAATTCTACTTTTAGTTCCTTGAGGAATCTCCATTCCATTTTCCATAGAGGTTGCACTAGTTTTCAGTCCCACCAACAATATATATGTGTTCCTTTCTCTCTGCATCCATACCCGCATCTATTGCTTTGGGACTTTTTGATAAAAGCTATTCTCATTGGTGTTAGGTGATATTTTGTTGTTTTGATTTACATTTCTCTGATGATTAGTGATGTTGAGCATTTTTTCACATGTTTACTGGCTATTAGTCTTTTTTAAAAATGTTTCTGTTCATGTCTTTTGCCCACTTTTTAATGGAATTGTTTGATTTTTTCTTGTCGATTTGCTTGAGTTCTTTGTAGATTCTGGTTATTGGCTCTTTATCAGGTGTATAGAATGTGGATTTTTTTTCCTATTCTTTAGCTTGTCTATTTGCTCTGTTGATTGTTTCCTTGGCTGTGCAGAAGGTTTTTAATTTAATCAAGTCCTATTTATTTATTTTTGTTGTTGCTGTTTGCCTTTGGGGTCTTCTTCATAAATTTTTTGCTTAGGCTGATGTCTGGAAGAATTTTTCCATTATTCTAAAATTCTTCTAGTTTCATGTCTTAAATTTAATTCTGTTATTTATCTTGAGTAATTTTTGTGAGTGGTGAGAGCTATGAATCCTGTTTCAATCTTCTATATATGGTTATCCAATTTTCCATCACCATTTATTGAATATGGATTCTTTTCCCCAGTGTATATTGCTTTGTCAAAGATGAGATGGCAGTATGTGCATGGTTTTATATCTTGGTTCTCTGTTCTGTTACATTGGTCTGCGTCTCTATTTTTCTGCCAGGACCATGCTGTTATGGTTACAGTAGCATTGTAATATAGCTTAAAGTTTGGTAAAGTGATACCTCCAGATTTGTTCCTTTTGTTTAAAGTTGCTTTGGCTATTTGGACTCTTTTCTGGTTCCAAAGGAAGCATAGAATTATGCTTAAGGATCAGCAGAATCTATAACATCAAAATGCCCATACTACCCAAAGTGATATACACATTCATTACAGTCACCATCAATATACTAATGTCATTTTTCACAGATTTAGAAAAAATAATTATAGCTTTCAAAATGGAAAAAAAAATCATTAGAAATTTCTTCGTTAGGATGTGTTAAAGCAGTCTTAACTATTGATTTCCCTAATAGCCAACCAGAATAAACTATCAGTTAAAGGAAGATACTACAGTAAGTAAAACACCTCTTTGAGTCCTGTTAGAGTCTCAGAAGGTGAAGTTCAAGAAAAGATATTTATAGAATTTTTGTGTCTAGATTCAAGTCATTTAAAATAGATTAGTTAAAGCTGAAAACTGAAGTCAGACCAAATTTAAAATATTCTAGCTCACAAGTCATGGACACAATGAGGTGAACATCTTAAAGTGAGTGTGTAAGTAAACTCTTATTTGATAAATGAGATGTTTGCCCTGTGAACAACTGTTTTCATCTGTATTAATACTGTTTGGAGGATTCTTTGCCCCTTAAGAAAACAGTGAAGTTATTATTTTATACATTATATTCTTGGATAATAATTTTCTAGAATAATTTTATATTCATTTGACCTATATGGTCTTTTTTCTCAGTCTTGTTAATTAAAATTTATAGAGGTGATCTTCATTATCAGTGTCCATTCTTATCAGACTCATAAATTTGTTCCCGGAGTTTTATAAATTGAGAGCTTTAATCCAAAAAATAACTTTAAATAATTCAAATGTGAAGCAGTTAGAATGATAAGTCTATAGTTAATATGAATTAAGAAGACCATTATTTTATAATGAATATTCAGATAAATTCAATACTTTTAGCAGACTAATTAAAAACATTGTTCTTACACACATACATACACACACAATATTGTGCCACTTGTGAAAGTTTCCTGTCACCATAGCTGTTAATTATATTCAGTAATAAGACATAGTAGGTCTTTTAAATAAAATGATAAAATAATTATATCTTAATCAACAATAATTCAGTAATAATTCTAATCTTGTGAAAATAGAAGCAATTGCCAATTTGGAAATATGTTTTAAAATTTAATTAGAAATTGGAAGCCTTTGGGAGATATAAAAGTCTTTTTTTTCAGAATTTTTGAATTGTAATGCAGTGATATTCGGGATTTTATAATTTCCGAAGCAGGTTGGTGACAGAATAGTTGGATTCATAGCCGATTTTGTTGTATTAAACTTATTCGCTTTTTATGCTATTGCTACTATTTGTACACAATGGTACATGCAAACCACTCTACAATGAAAAAAAATTTCCACTGATGTACTTCAAGTTGTAGACAACTGAGCAATGCCTGTCAGTGGCATACTTCAAGGTCCAAAGGTATTTCTGCATTTCTTCTCTCATAAGTGATGCAATTTAACCCCGTGGTCCACAGAATTTGCAGGGAAATCATGTGATAAAAGTGTTAATATGCTGACATAACTCAAGGTTTATGATCTCAGTGTATTCTGGTTACTCAATTACAGTTAAAAACAATAATTGGCTATGCTCAATAAAGCTTTCCAAAAATCTGGTGGCAAATGTTTACTGCTTCTCTTCACATGCTAAACTTTAACACACCTCCCACCCCAGTTCCAAAGATGAAACTATTTCCACATCTAGAAACACTGAAGGTGCTCCTACATACATGGAGCTGAGTATGTATGGTTTGAAGTGTTAGACTTGCTTCTTCACCCCCACCACATTTTCTTTTTTTCTTCCGTTGTCTTGTTACCACTAGTGTAACACAGCCCTGATTATGCTTCAAGAAGTTAAGTTCTTTAAAATATGGTGAAACTTAAAGGACTACATTTCAAAATATAATTTGGAAACTATATTCTTATATTCATATGTTCACCATGGAAGAACTTAAAAATTGTAGCTATAAACATCTCAGGCTGGGCAGCAAGTACATTAGGTGCTGATGCTGGATCTGTGATTTAGACAGAGACAAGAGGAGGTTGCCCACCAGAAGAATAGTAGTTTCTACAAAAATGAGTGGTTCTCAGAAGGCAACAACATTCTTCTGAGTCTAAATGTACTTTTGATCTCTGATATGTAGCAGTATGGAAGTCCAGTAACACTTTAATTGTAATTAATATTTATATAAAAATAGTACTAAGGAAGAATTGTGTGTTTGACTAAGACACTAAAATCCAGGAGTAGACTATTTCATTAAAAATAAAGTCCCCTTTGGCTAATGGCTCGAGGTGATTTTTATTTACTTTTTGGTAGTTCTTTTCATTCCTGCTGGGTATGGTTAAAAGTATATGAATCTCTAAAAATGAAAGTAATCTATTGATTTTCCTAAATGACTAAAAAAAAATCAGGGGAAAAGAACTTTGCTGAGAGGGTGGAAAGGCTAATCTTCTGTGTGTTCTCTTTGAACTTAAAGCAAAACTAGAGGATGAAGGCTGGTGTTTTCTCTACCTGAGTGAAGTTAATGTAAAGACAAATTTGAATTATTCTTTGTAATCAACTCATATATTTACTGTGGACAAGAGAGATAATCAATACTAGGCAAGATGGGATCATAAGCAGTGAAGGACTTTTAACCTTAACTAATTTTTAACATCTTTGAGCCAAGCATGATTCTTGAGACTGAAATGAAAAATGAAAGAGAAAGTGAAAGAGAAGGAGAAGGTTACTGGCCTCAATTTCTTTCATTAATTTGCTTGCTAGAAAAAAGAAACAAGTGGAAATGACTGACAAATGTTATTTGTGAATGCTTTAGATCTTTGTTTTTCTTTGTTGTTATGTTTCTTTATATCAGTTTGTTTGCCCATTGATGTCATGATTTTATGTGACTATTAGTTGAATATCTGCACACTAAAAGCCTAGATCATAGAATCTTAATTAAGAGTTCCTGGGTGCTGTTGCTGCTTGCTATTACATATTTATTAAGGAATTTTTTAAAAAGAAAATAAACACATTGGTCTGTTAATATTTCCTAAAGTTAGATTAAAAATACTTCTTTTTGGCTTATTAGAGGCATTTGGTATTTCTTCTTCTATAAAGATTTAGACTTTTGGCAACTGTTCATTGGGGAGATGTGTTGTAGAACAATACATTGCAAACTACATATCATGATGGAAATCAACAAATTGTGCTCAAATTTATTCAATGAGGCTAACACATTAAAATATATGTAGTAACTGTGAGTACAGTAATGCATATAAAGTTATAGAGAAAAATATTTTATGTTTATTAAGAAAATTTTTTATTAAAAAAAGTTTATAAATAAAAAATATTTTATGTTATCAGGCACTTTAATAACCTTAGCATTTATTTAGCACTACTAAAATATTAAGCCTTGGTAAATACTAAAATAAGCTGAATCATGTAAAACCTGTGGAATTATGTAAAACACAAAATGATAAGAAAGATAGATAATATTAAAAGTTTTAAAATGACATTTATTTAAATGTCTACATTTAACTTCTTCCTAATTTTTTTACATTGAAAATATATCATTTTTATTTTTTATTTTTTTATTTCAGAATATTATGTGGAAACTTTGACTCAAACTGTACAAAAGCAAATGATGTAATCTTCCTAATGTTTTAACCAAGTCTCTCTCATTACTATCTGAGTAAAAGAGTATTGCTCATCTATATGACCATTTATTGCTATCAATCATCCATTTAAAATTGTGAACGAAGTCAGCATAAAGAAAGGTGAATTTGGTATCTCTTTTCTCGTGCTATGTGGACCCTGAACCTATCCCATCATTGGTTGTTCATTTGCCGTGCCTCAGATCCTGCTTTTCAGGAGATAAATGAAATGCTACTGACATAATTCATTTTCTTAGGTTTAGCCCCGAGTCTCTGTTTTTAAAGCCATATATTCCCAAATCAAAGAAAGTAGAGAGAGGGGCCAAGACAAAGGACTAGAAGCAGCCTCCACACACTACTTTCAAGGAGAAGGTCAAAAGTTACAAGTAAATTTTCACCTACAGATGGATTGTCTTATAGAGAACATTGTGAATCATAAGAGAAGTGACTGGAGACACCCAATACAGGAGAGGGAGGTGGAGAGATCTACTCAGCAAGAGCAGAGGGTACCCCGGGGGAAATGTACACACATGAGGGAGGGTCACAGGACAGAATCCCTGGGATCCATGCTTTCTCTATGGACACTGCAACCCAAGCTGTGAGGGGGCCCCCTCATCACATCAGGCCTCTGAACAGATCAGGAAATCGCTTGGAGACCGTGCAGTATCACTGCACTGGAGAACAAGTATAGCAGGGACCTACTGGCTTCTGTTCCCAGGTCACTGGAACTAATGCCATTCTGAGTTCTCAGGCCCAGAGTGCCCAGTCTACACAGGGATCAGTTTTACTGCAGTTGCCTCCATGTCAACCTTGCTGAGCTGGGGAGAAAACTGGGAAAACAGATGTAATCATGAGCCCTGTGACAGGGAGCCATGTGCTCACCCCCCATGGGGGATTTGAGTAGAGCAGGTACTCAGTGCCTTCATCCTCTGCTGACACCACTTGAGAAGTGCTGTGGCATCAGTGACCACAGCCAGACCCACAAGGGGAGAGAGCCCCAACCAACTGGTGCCCCACCTGTGGCCCTATAAGACTTCATGGACCTGCTAGCCACGAGCCACCCCTGCCATGTGCTGCCAAACCCAAAGCCAGCAAAAGAAAAGAAATAACAAAGTTCTGAGAGGAAATAAACAAAATGGAAACAAACGAACAAACAAGTAAAAGAAAAATGTAAAAGATCACTGGAACACAAAGTTCATTCTTTGAAAAGATAAACAAAATTGATAGATCTCTAGCCAAATTAATCAGAAGTAGAAGAGAAAGGATTCAAATAATCTAAATCAGAAATAAAAAAGGTGGTATTATAACTGATACCACAGAAATACAAAATATCATCTATGAATACCATGAAAAACTATGCATACAAACTAGAAAACCTAGAGCAAATTGAGAAATTCCTTGAAACACATGACCTCCCAAGCTTTAATCAAGAAGAAACAGAAATCCTGAACAGATCAATAATGAGCAGTCAGATTGAAACAGTAATAATAAATCTCCCAATAAAAAAGCAGCCCCAGACCAGATGAATTCACAGCTGAATTCTATGAGGCCTACAGAAGAACTCGTACCTATCCTATTGAACCTGTTTCCTATCATCAAGAAGGAGGGAATCCTCCCTAACTCATTCTTACAAAGCCAGTATAATCTTGATACTACAGCCAGGAAAGGACGCACACAAAAAAGAAAACTATAGACTGATATCCCTCAGGAGCATACATGAAAAAATTCTCAAAAAAAGTTAGCAAACTGAATTCAACAACATATCAAAAAGATAATTCACCATGATCAAGTAGATTTTCATCCCAGGGAAGCAAGGAGGGTTCAACATATGCAAATCAATAAATGTGATTCACTACTTAAGTAGAAGTAAAAACAAAGATCATATGATCATCTCAATAGATGCAGAAAAAGCATTCAATAAAATCCAGCATCTTTTCATGATAAACATCCTCAGCAAAGTAGGCATAGAGTGAATATACCTCAAAATTATAAGAGCCATTTATGTCAAACCCACAGCCAACATCATACTGAATGGGGAAAATTTGAAAGCATTCCCCCTAAGCACCAGAGCATGACCGGGGTGCCCACTGTCACCACTTCTATTCAACGTAGTACTAGAAGTCCTAGCCAGAGAAATCAGGCAAAAGAAAGAAAGAAACACAGGGCATCCAAATATGGAAAGAGAAGATGTATCTCCAAAACCTTAAAAACTTCACCAAAAGACTCCTACAATAGGGAAACAAATAAACTCTCATGTTACAAAATCATTGTACACAAATCAGTAGCATTTCTGTATACAAATAACAGCCAAGCTGAAAGCCAAATCAAGAATTTAATACCGTTTACAATAAATGAGTAGAAAATAAAATATTTAGGAATATGCCTAATTGAGGAATTGAAAGAGCTCTACAAGGAGAACTACAAAACACTGATGAAAGGAAGCATAGATGACATAAATAAATGAAAAAATACCCCATGCTCATGGATTGGAAAAATCAACACTATTATTAATAAAATGTATATACTGTCCAAAGTTATTTATAAAATCAATGCAATTCCTATCAATATACCACTGTCATATTTCATAGATCTAGAAAAAATAATCCTAAACTTCATATGGAACTGGAAAAGAGCCTGAATAACCAAAGCAATCTTAAGAAAAAAAAC
This sequence comes from Avahi laniger, assembly GCA_963575035.1. Classification (NCBI taxonomy): domain Eukaryota; kingdom Metazoa; phylum Chordata; class Mammalia; order Primates; family Indriidae; genus Avahi; species Avahi laniger. Next base: position 28,307 of record CAUYSK010001046.1, read on the forward strand.
AAATCTGGAGGAATCATAGTATTTGACTTCAAATTATACACAAGACTATAGTAACGAAAACAGCATGGTACTGGTGTAAAAGTAGAGACATAGACCAATGGAACAGCATAGAGAATCTAGAAATAAAACCATATAGCTATGGCCATCTGACTTTCATCAAAACAGAAAAATATATACTGGGAAAAGGATGAACTATTCAATAGATGATTTTGGGAAAATTAGATATCAATATACCAAAGAAGGAAACTGGTCTCCCATCTCTTGTCATATAGAAAAATTAATTGAAGATGGATTAAAGATTTAAATGTAAGGCAGGAAACCATAAAAATTCTAGAAGAAAATGTAGGAGAAACTCCTCTAGACATCAGCCGGGCAAAGAATTTATGACTAACATCCCAAAGGCAAATACAGCAACAACAAAAATAAATAAATGGGTCTTAATTAAATTGAAAAGCATAGTAAAGGAAACAACCAACAGAATAAACAGCCAACTTACAAATATTCATAAACTGTACATTCGACAAAGAACTAATATCTAGAATCTATTAATACACAGAACTCAAACTAATCAATAAGAAAAAAAGAAACAAACAGCACCACAACAAGTGGGCAAAACATATGAATAGAGTTTTTTTCCAAAGAAGATGGACAAATGGCCAGGAACCATATGAAAAAAATGATCAATGTCACTAATCATTAGGGAACAGCAAATTAAAACCACAATGAGATACCTTTCCTCGGTCAGAATGGTCATTACTAAAAAGTCAAAAATCAATAGATGCTAGGGTTGATGCAGTGAAAATAGAACACTTAAATTGTGTTGGTGGGACTGCAAATTGGTACAACCTATATGGAAAACAGTATGGAGATTCTTCAGAGAAATAATAGTAGACTTATCATTTGATCCAGCAATCCCACTACTGGATACCTACCCAAAGGAAAAGGAGTAATTTTATCAAAAAATACCAGTACTTGAATGATAATTGCAGGATTATTCACAATCACAAATATAAGGAATCAGCTTAAGTGCCTGTCAACTGAGGAGTGGGTAATGAAAATTCGGTATATATGTATGCCATGGAGTACTACTCAACCACAAAAAGAAATGAAATAATGTCCTTTTCTGCAATTTGGATGAAATTAGAAACAATTATCCTAAGTAGCAAAGGAACAGAAAAATAAACATCACATGTTCTCACTAATAAGTGGGAGCTAAACAATGGGTACATATGAGCACAAATAGGTATAAAGGACATTGGAAACCAATAATAGGGAGGGCTAAAGGAAAATGAGATAAAAATTTACCTATTGGGTACAATGTACACTATTCTGGCATCAGGCACACTAAATGCTTTGACTTCAGCATTATACAATGCTGTTCAGCCATGTAACAAATACTCTTGTACCCCCTTAATATTTTGAAATTAAGAAAAAATAAATTAAAGAATAACATTTCATACTGATTATCAACAAAAATAATATTACTTTTACTTGTAAGTATTTATTAGGGGAAAGAATTAATATAAATAAATACACACACCCACACATATATATTCTAATTCTTATGTTAACTTTGCATCATACATTCTAACATACTTATTTTACAAAGATGACAAATTAAACTCAAAAAGTAGATTATAATAAGTAACATCTACAATATTACGTTACAGTCTCAGGATTCAGTATACAAATACAAACCTGAGGGCTCCAAAGTTTATGCTATTTCTTGCAGTCTGACACTCTGGTAACCTAGGATGAAATTAGAGTTGCAATAAGGAAGATGTGACAAGGCATAAGATTTATTTAATCCTTCAATTTCAGTTTCTCCATTGTAAAGTTCTTTAACATGGTGATTTTTTAGCATTGCATGATACACATTTAAGAGAAAAGTTCCATTCCTTCATTAGACATGTATTCATTATTAGACAAATGCCAAGGTTGATAGAAGACCACCATTAGAAAGAAAGAATAAAACAAAACACTAAGTTTTTGTTAAGCTCCTCCAGGTCATCAGTGGATTAGGCAAAGAGAACAAAGTTTGAAATATTCACTCTTGTAAGCGTTTCTTTCTAACTCATCTTCATTAATTTGAATATCTAGGCAAATGCAAATTTCTCCATTTACAAACATATGTTTATGTAGTAGGGCGAATCCTTTCTTATAAAAAAGAGAAATGTTTCTAAAAATATATTTCTTCCTAATTGAATATAATTTTTTGCTAGTTATAGTTTGGAAATATTAATAATTTGTATCTATGACTTTTTCCTGCTGTGAAGTGCAAATTTTCATTCTCTTGACCATACTTTATTGAATTCTGCCATATCTCAAACAAATGAATTAACACTGACACTTGAGTAAAATAAAAGAGCATATCATAAATTTTTTATATGAGGTACAGCCCCCAAAACTACACATACACACATATAAACATGTACACAGCAAATATATACTTATGGGTAAATATACAACCATCCACAGAGCACATGAATTTGTTCCAGATAGCTTTGAGATCCAGAGATTTTTGGATCCTGATGTCATAATCTGAAAATAAATTGGACTTGGTATATCAGTGTGTGTTTTAATTATTTTGTAAACATTTTGAACACTTCTAATTTATTTTAAATATTTAAAAAGTTAAAAAACAACATTAAGACATTTTTCCTAAAAATACTAATATTGCAATTGACATTTCAAATGGTAATGCATAGAAAACAACTATTAGAAGATTAAGTTGAATGCACAAAGCAATATCTTCCTTTCAATTCCTCAGATGTCTAGCTAGGAGCAGAGATAAGACCTGTGTAATATATGTTTGCAAAATACTTCTTTATGTACTCATTTATGAAATATTTTAAGAGATTTTATCATGTGCATTAGGGACTTTATGTGTGCACACATACACACATACACTCACACCATTTCCTGCCTATATCTCTTCAAGGACACAAGTGTACTTTACATTAGTACCATGGGCATTTTAACAGTCTACATTCAGGTTCCCTTTTCTACGAATCCTGTCATGAGTTAGACTACACAATTTTTCCTTATATTCTAACTATAATTCATTACACTCCTGTGATTTCTTTATAACACTTTTTTCTTGATTTGCAGGAAACTCTTCAAAAGTAGATCATCAATCACTGAACATGTGCATGAAGAAATGACCTTCATGTCCATTTTTTGTTCTACATAATTTCCCTTTCCTTGGGCAAATTCTTCACGGTAGTATTATTGTTCTCAGCTGCTTCTTCCAAGATTTTGCTGTGAAATTATTTGGGATAGCTATATATTATATATATTTTTATTTATTCATAGATATGTATGATATGAATACATTTATATTTGTATTATATTTATATATAAATATTTATATGACCGACTCAAACTCATTAATTATTTAACTTCTTTTGTGTTTTTTTTGTATTTCTTAGGTGAGCAGTCAAAGGGATTGGAAACACATCATGTAATAATTAGAAAATACTTGTGTGGGTGTATATTTCTCTTCTAAATGCTTCTACTATTTTGAATGCCTAATTATATTATCTGCTTAGAGAAGCCTTAATGGCTTTAAATAATAATTTTTCAAAATATACAGGTTAAAAAGTAGTAATCAAACAAGGCTTTACCTGACCAACAGTTCTTGCAAAGATTATGAACATTTTGAGGTAAGAATGGAGCTATTAAATCTGCTGAAGCATTTTGAATAAACATTATATTTGTCAGTTTGGGAATGATGATTTAAACTATATGATCAAGTTCAGTATAAAATGTGAATCGGAGTTTCACAATGACTGAACTTCTCTTCAGAATTGCATTGCAAATGTATCCAACAACATTTTCATGATGTAATTTCTTAAAAAAAAATCAGGGCTGGTCTTTTTATTATTTCTACTTTTGAATTTTCAATATGTGAGGAATAAATTTCTGAATGAAACTAGACTAGACCCCTTACAGTTATTCAGCACCTGTGGGTTGGTAAAATTAGGCTAGATTATTCTGTGGTAACTAATAATTCCAAATCTTATGCCTAAATACAACAAAATTTTAGTACTCACAGAGTCACTTTGCAACACTGAAGCACAGCTACCATCATGCAGTTGGAGCATCTGGATGACCTGATCTCTCCACTACCACAGGTGGTGATGAGAGCTCTTGAGAGTCTTAAACTATCAATTAAACAAACGATTTGGCACAGAAGGTCAAATCGACCATCACTCTACTATAACCATACTCTTACAGTCTGTTTTTCAATGTTAGTTACATGGCCCCACTTTGCTGCAAGAGGATAAGAATGGTGCAATTCTGCTATGTGTTTGAAAGGACAGTGAACCAAGAAGGAGCATAAGAAAAGTATTGTTTGAAATATAAATGTATTCTGTCACATGTATTCATACATTATTTCTCAGGAAGTTTTTGTAAAACTTCCAAGTATCTGACAAGTTATATTATGATTATAGCTTAATTTTAAATATCGATGATATTTATCAATTTCTTAATATTCAAATTATTTGAATAATCTCCCAATCCTTTCCCTATATGTATTATTATAATTGATATTTATAGTTTCAATATTTAATAGTTAATAATGTTCATCTTTGCTTATTATATATATGTCTTACTAAATTATATTTGATACCTAAGAATTATATGGTTTAACTTTTTTCTATATATTTTACTGAGAAAAATTAATATTTAAAATATATTTTTGCTATTGAGAAAAAAGAATATTAATTGCCAGAAGTTCTAAAGAATTATCCCTATTTCTTCTCAAGTATGGAGTGTGTTCATAGCTCATATTTTTTATTTGATTTTATTTATGTATTTTTTCATTTTAGCATATTATGGGGGTACAAATGTTTAGTTTACATATATTGCCTTTGCCCCTCCTGAGTCAGAGCTTCAAGCATGTCCATCCCCCAGACAATGTGCACCACACCAATTATGTGTGAATATACCATCCCCTCCCCCCCACCTGCCTGACCCCCGATGAATGAATGTTACTACTATATGTGCACATAAGTGTTGATCAGTTAATACCAATTTTGATGGTGAGTACATGTGGTGCTTGTCATCTGATAAAGGACTAATAACTAGAATCTATATAGAACTCAGGAAAATCAGAAAGAAAAAAAAATCAAACAACCCCATTAAAAAGTGGGCAAAGGACATAAGCAGAAACTTTTCAAGAGAAGACAGACTAATGGCCAACAAACATGAAAAAATGCTCAACATCTCTAATCATCTGGGAAATGCAAATCAAAACCACAATGAGGTATCATTTAACTCCAGTGAGAATGGGTTTTAT
>CAUYSK010001048.1:0-13350 GCA_963575035.1 Avahi laniger
AAAAAGAGAGATGTTTCAGCTTGTTCAAAGGTTCAACAGCTTTTGCCCATAGACTACAAAGCAAAAGGTATCCCCTATACCATAGCAGGAGCAGCTTCTCTTTAAAAGAGGATATTGTTCTTTCTGTTCTCTAAAGAGGCAACTCAAGCTCGTTGAGAGATATGGAGAAATCAGCTTCCCAATTCGAGGGAAATCGGAGCAGAGCAGGCCTCCCGCAAAATGCAAGTTTCTAAGGCTTGGATTTTTCGTAGAGTTCTCCTCCTCTGGGCTGGGCACGTGGCAGTCTAGCAAATTCAAAATGTTTTAAATTTAGATCAATCATTCATTAGAAACATAACAACAAAAAAAAGCAGCTAAATCCAAGTGTTGCAAACTCTTTTAGCAAATAGTTGTGAAATAGCATTGACTTTGCCAGTTCCTGTTTTCATTTTCCATAAATCTATTCTGGTATCATTTTATTCCCTTGAAGAAGATGTAGCAAGTTCTCAGTGATACCAAATAAAACAACAAGATAATAATAATTTTAAAAAATCACTATATATTAAATAACAACAACAGCAGCAGCAACATGATTCTGCCTCCAAGTTAAATTTAAAGCATTACTTTTTTGGGGAAAATTCAAAATGTTTTAGAGAAGTTAAAAAACTGCTTGGAAGCGTCCCCAAACCACATTAGAGCCAATGCAGACAGGTTCATACATCTGTAGCGTGCAATTAAACACCGAACTATAAATTGGATCAACTCACAAGAAACATCACTATTCTGGCATCTTAGAGTTTCCACAGCACTCATGACGGGGGCAGGAAACAGCACGGGATGGGTAGAAACCTGTGTTTCAGACAAGACCCTCGCTGTGTTGGCCACTACTCCAGCCAGTGGGCCAGTGACTTTGTCTGTCTGAGTCTGCACAGCCTCAGCTACGAGGGGGAATGAAGAGGTCATTAGGGGTCTCCACCTAGTAAGAGCTCAGCAGTGGAGCTGCTGCTATTCTTGCAAAGGTGAAAGGAGAAAGGATAAAGAGAAAAGAAATGAAAGCTTTGCTTATGTGAGGCCTGAAGCAGGACAGTTTTTAAAAAAGTGAAGGAAACCCTATCAGACGCAGGTTATTATTATGTAAGCAAAATACCCTGTTATCTGAGTGAGGCTTTGGGGATAAAAATCTGACACAAAAAATTCTTTCCGTGTGCTACTGACAGCACGCTATGTGGAACAAATGGAAGGCATTTACATGTCACCGTCTCCCCTCTTTGACGGGGCAGCCAGTTCAGGCAACGTTAGAGCCAACACGCGCAGCCTAGGCGCTGGAACACTCCAATTTGTAGCCTCTTCTGGCCCGTTGTCCCCTATTGCAGGCCCACCTTGCCAAGCCTTCTCACACTTCTTCTGGTCCGTTTTTGAATAGAAAGGCGCCCGGCCGTGGCCATGCCCAGGGGAGAAACACTTCCCATCAGTCTGCCGTGTTATGTTGCTAGTTGTCACGCCGGCTTTGCACTATTGATGAAATATCACTCTGAGGTCATTTGCCCTCATTCTCTTTGCTGGCTGGACACACAGAATGTCAAGAAAAGACAATGTGGACTGGAACACTGTCTCTGTCTTGCAGCACGCTTTGCAGTCTGCCCCAGAGAACAAAATCTCAGAGCCTGCCGGGATCCCAAAATGAGACTCATATAATTTTTGAGCCTTGTCACAAGGCGGGATCCCGTTGCTATGCCCACTCACGGCATCCCAAGTGTCACACTCATCCCCTGTGTAAATGCTCGGTCTGGGTTCTGTTTGTTGGTAGGTCCCACCCCTACCCCCACCTTCACCCCAAGTCTCTTAGTTCCCCGAGGGAGGGCCTGTGTGTCTCCTGCTCACCGTCACAGCCAGCTGGTGCTCAGCACACATTCCTAGGATGAATGACTGAAATGAAATGAACGTTGTATTCTGGTTTACAGCTTTTTGTCCCAGGACTTTGAGTCCCCAATAACCTTTGAAAGTCTCCATTAAGTTCTTCCTAGAGGACAATAAAAGCTGTATCATAAAAGGTGCAGCTTTTGGTCTAATTCACTTGTGAAGACATAGTACATGCAGCAGGACCCTTAGAAAGCTATTCTAGCCCCTCTGTGTTTCAGATGAAGACATGGATACCCAGAAGCGGGCAAGAACGTGTATAATTGTGAGGAGGTGGCAGAATCACCATTGGCCCCTCGACGGCCTGTGTATTTGGCAAGGGTTCCCCACACCTTGGGAGGCAGTGTGGCTTAGTGGTTAAGAGAGTGGGCTCTAGAAACCAGACTGCTGGGTTCAAATCTTGGTTTTGTCACTTATTAGTGTTAAAAGGAACACTTTAGATACATTAAATGTAACAGAGTTTAATTGTGCAAAGAATGATTCGCAGTCAATCTATACTTAACATTGGATTTATATCCTCTTAAATGCCAATTTTATTTCTCTAATTCAGGTACATAGCACTGTTCATTAAATGAGTTATCATAGGTGATTTGACTTGGACCCTGGAGTTCATTCAAATTGCATATCTTAATTTCAGTACTGGCTGATTTAACATGAAAATCTGGCAGAGTATTTCATTGGTATTCAATTAATTCTTATTCTGCTTGGGTCAGCAGTTTTAGGAACTAGTCAATCTCTTCATTAGAGCACTGGGAATTCTTACCCAGTCCAAATGTTATGTTCCTAAAGTTATCAGAAACCTGTATTCTGGAGTACTTGTTAGGAGTAATTTTCATCCTTTCTGTGAAACTCCTTGAAGATATAACATTTTAGGATTTTACTTGCTTGTAAAAGAGCTTTCAGAAAATGCATCAGAATTCAGCAATTAACTGTGGACAAGACCATGGTTCAAGATGTAATTGACAAGAAAATCTGGTTATTTTGTGGCCTACAATAATTTAAGATGATAAACACAATTATTACTGGTAACATACACCAAGACATATCAGAATTTTAGGGATGTCATACAATTTTGCAACACATATAAATAAATATTCATAAACTATAACTTGAAGAAGTTTGAACATCATTTCTTGCTTGACAGTGTTTCCCTTATAATTAACATATCAAATAAGCCTCTTTATTATTTCTGTTTGGGGTGCTTTAGGACCCTTTGGAACATCCCAAAGTTAGTTTGAGGTCAACATGACTTAATTTTAGAATTTGAAGTTTGATTTTGGAAAGGCTGTCAAATATGTCAAAGGTTTAAACAAAACAATCAAAATAGGATCACTGTAAAATAATAGTTATTCATTTAGCCAAAGTGATAATTAAATATTTTAAAAAGCAACATTTTTATTCTTTGATAGAGAGGACATTCAGTTTTCCAAACAATCGAAAGATCTAAGGAAGACAGCATGAGGCAGACTCTGTTTATCTCTTACTCCAACCTCCCATTTATTTTCAGTTTACTCAAGAAATGAACAATTTTTTTTACTATTTCTTATTAATTCCACATAAACGGAGAAGGGGAAAGCAAAATTTTACATTTATATTTGTGTATTATCAATAAAAAACTAATTTTAATAAAACTTTACAAAAACTCAGTCCAATCCCAGATTTTGAACATATAAGATAAGATTTCCATAAACCTTTTATAACCTCTTAGGAATTTTTTTCTGTTTTTTTCTTTCCCCAACTTTTTATATCCATTTAGTTTTATCTATCTCATTTTTCCTTCATTTGGAGACAAATTTTAAAAAACCTTTAAACTAGACAAAATTACTTTTCCTTTAATAAAAACCACTTCCTCATGTCTTTTTTTATAATCTTCTTCGCTAAGAACACATCTCACTCTGTATATAGAACTGTTTCTATTATATCTAGTAGTTTTAATTGAATATATTAACTACAATTTTAGCTCTTAGTAACTCTAATTTCCAGTGAAAAACTTAGGAAGTAATTTTGAACTGTTTTATATCAGTTTTTGTAGATAAAAATCATTTTATAATTTTTTTTTTTTTTGAGACAGTGGCTCATTCTGTCCCCCAGACTAGAGAATGGTGGTGTCATCATTGCTCACTGCAACCTCAAACTCCTAAATGCAAGCAATCCTCCTGCCTTAGCCTCCCGAGCAGCTGGGACTATAGACGTGCTCCACCCCATGCCCAGCTAATTTTAAAATTTTTTGTGAAGACAGGGTCTGGCTGTGCTGCCCAGGCTGGTAACTGCTGGACTCAAGCGACGCTCTTGCTTTGGCCTCCCAGAGTGCTGAGCCACCATGCCTGGCCCCATTTCATAATTTTTAAGAAAGATAATATTTCTTCAATTTTTTTGTTTATTAACAGATTAAATATATTTAGCTTTTTTGTACCACATAAAAATAAGATGTCAAAGTATGTATCAAACTTATGTTTAATCACTAATGTTTCAGTATTTTAACTTCCTTAGAAATGACTCAGGCATCTTGTGATTATCTATTACATAATTTAACATAATATGACTTTAAGATTTTAAATTACTGAGAAGAATTTTGAAACTATGACACAGGTATCTTCCCTAATGTCTTCCCCAATTGTACTGGGTCTTGCGTACCCACGTAACACCCAGGACAACTATTAAGGGCAGGGCGCTTCTGGGTCCTGAATTCACACACCAGGTGCAGTGCTCAGGACCAGAGGACGGAGCTATGAAGAGGATGCCTGTAGGATTTGATTCCTCCCAGCATGGCCAGGAGGCAAAGCTGGGCCATATGGGGTTTGACTCTGCCTTGCAGCTGGTGGCCCAGGCACTGAGGACACACAAATGTCCCCAGGCCTCACCATGGCCACTTGTCCAGACCCCAGTATCCAGAGGCTCAAAACCAAAAACTTATTATATACAAGCTCATAGTAAGATGTGCACAAGGCTTCAGGGGTGCCAGCAGCCACCCCTTATAGCTTTAGCTTTCAGACAAATCGAGCAAGTATCAAAAATATTATAAAAGCAGCAGTTTTATGACCTTAAAGTAGGTATCAGCAATAGCATAAACCTGCCTAACCAGTAGACAGAGGCAAAAATGTCTGAATTATATTTAACACTGACAATTCTGGAGATGTTCCTATTTCATTTTACCAAGAATTTTAAAACTAGCTTTATTTATCAAGTATCATCTTAGATAACATAGAAATATCGCATACACATAACACAGACATGTCAGCTTTCAAATAGTTTTTCTTTCCCCATTCATATTATCAGTCTTAAAATTACCTATTCCATTGCCCTAAGCAATTGTTAGCTAGGCAACTCTCAATTTGCACTTCTATTTTGTTTTTTTAGAGATGGGGTCTCACTATGTTGCTCAGGTTGGATTTAAACTTCCTGGGCAATCCTCCTGTCTCAGCCTCCTGAGCAGCTGGGACTACAGGGGCATGCCACCGCTGCCAGCTAAATTTTCACTTCTAAAGGGATAACTCCTGGGTGACACAAGGTAGAAAATTTATATCCCAAAAGCATAGAATTGAGACTTTAGACCTAAATATTGTATCGTCATTTGTGAAAACCAGGGAAGGAGGGTGTAGATGAAGTCCCAGTTAAGAGAAGATGGCCAGGGAAAGCACCTTAAAAGTAAGCCTAGTTTATGTAAATCTAACCCACTGGTAAGAGTTTTTAGTGATTCAATCTTCCTTCTGTTTCCACTGCACAGAGGCAGACACCCTTAGAAATGAAGATTTCCTTATAGATGTATTTTATTTTTTTTACAAAAGGGTTTCAAAAGAGCCAGCTAAATGCCAGAAAGGCTTATTCTAAAGACACATTTAGTTCAATAGGTGGACTTTTTAACTTAGCTTCTGTTTCTCAGCTAAAATCACTGAGTTCAGGGCAGAGCCCGATGCAGGACTAGGGCAAAGAAAGCATTCTCCGCACCTACACTCGTCATGGATCGCTCTGAAAGAGAAGCCCAGTTTACCTGAGGACCTACCTTTTATAAACATTCTACCATGCTTTCTTTTTGCCTTTGCGGTGGGATAGTAACTAAACCAAAAGGTTAGCAGATTCAATATTTCTTATGGATGAGTTGCTTAAGCTTTTTGTTTGCCTTTTGTGAAAAATATTTTAAAAGAGGCAACAAAAGTATTGAAATCATTTTAGAAGCTTCTGCACATCCTTAGGTGTCCCTGGGTGAGTCTAACGTGGGAGCCCTCACTTCTGTTGTTCATTTGGAACGTTCTACTGTAATTTTAAATTATCTTTGGTAAGATTTTGCCATTTTTGTAACTGTTTGCTGCTTCCAGGGCCTAATACACGTAAAGGTAGGCATAGCCCAAAGATGGACCACTCAGTTCTTCAGAAGTTAAGGATACCGTTTTTACGTTGAATCTTGGCTTTGGCTCTCAGATTCCCTTGATCAACTTAGCCAAAGATATTTCCCTACCTAAGCATGTAAGAAATGGAAACAAAGGGGATAAACGGCGAAAATCCCTATGAATTTCTGAAAATCAGAGTTCAAAACACACCTGTAGTATTGTCTTTGCTGCCAGTTTCTGTCTGCAACTGGATCCAATCCAGTTAGTTATCAGATCCAATCCAATCCTGGACTCAGTCCAGTTTCTGATGAGATTTCAAAAGCCAATTTGGCTAAAAAATTTGCTCAAACGAACTAGGATAGCTCAAAACACAAATCCATGGAGGTTCTTGATCCAAGAAAGAACGTTCTCATGATCCCTGGTCGTGAGAGAGCAGGGGACACAACAGGCCCAGAGGGTGCCTTGCTCAGTCACTCATGCTCCCGGGGGTGGCTGGAAGCTCTGCTTCGAATCCCACCTCTGATGCCATCTGTTAAAAGAAAAACTTTAGACAAATTACATTTAACAATTTAGTTGAGCAAAGAATAATGCATGAATCAAGCAGCCCCCAGAAAACAGAATAGCTTCAGAGTGACTCCGGGGTTGCCACATGGTTAGATAACATTTATGGACAGAAAAGGGAAAGTGACATATAGAAAACGGAAGTGAGGTACAGAAACAGCCAGATGGGTTACAGCTTTATTTGAACACGGTTTGAAGAGTTCGCTGCAGGTGATTGGCCCAAATTCTGTGAGTGGTACAAGAGTAGGTTACAATCTGTTTACACATCCATTTAGGTTACAGTTCACTACCCACAGAGAAACCTTTAGCCAAACTTAAAATACAGAAGGAGGCAGCTTTAGGCTAAACTTAATTTAGTACTAGTTAAGTGATGTTGGGCAAGTCATTAAACCTGCCTGTGCCTCAGCTTCCTTACCTGTAAAATGGGGATAATATTAGTTTCTACCTCCCAAAGCTCCTTGGAGGATTAAATGAGTTAATATCTCTAAAACACTTAGAACAGTAACTGCATTAATAAGCAATATATAAATGCTTATTCAAATTATTATTGTATTCTATAAGAATCTGAATAACCTAATAATCCCAATTCAATAATTATTTCTGGGCCCCAGGCTTTGCTGGTAGCACCATGTTCATGGAGGTTCCAGGTGAACAAGTCACGGCTTTTGCCCCCAAGGTGCTTCCAAATCCTTTTAATGGAAACAACATGGAGGAATGATCGACCTGACTCAGCCCTGGGCTTAGAAAGGAGCGAACCCCTGTGAAGGTCTGGGCCAGACACAGTAGCTGCAGCTCTTCTTATTGAATGGACAGGAAGGTGAAGGCCCAGAGTGAGAAATATCTGTTGCTACCTGTGGAAGATTGTTTTTTGTCCAAGAATGGCTGCAACAATACCTCCCGTTCCATGTTTGTCTGGAACCTTGGCACTTTCCAGTCAAGAGGCAGAGCCTAATTCCCTCCTCTTAAATGTGGGAGGGCGCCTATCTTGTTTGGAAGGAGTGGGATGTTGCCAGAGTGATGCAGCGTGACTGGTGAGGCTAGGTCGTAAGGGTTGGGGCCGGGGCTTGAAGGAGGGCTTTCTCCTTTGTAGCTGTGACATTGAGGAAGCCTGAGACTGCCATGCCGTGGGGAAGCCCAGGCCACATGGAGAAGGCACATGCAGGTCTTCAGGGTGACAACTCCAGCTGCAGTCTGAGGTCCCAGCTGACAGGCAGACATGTGAGTGAAGATGCTTCTAGATGTTTCTAGTCCTTGGTTGCTAATTCACTTCTAGCCTTTGAGTCTTCCCAGCTGAGGCTTCAGACATTGGGGAGTAGAGTCAAACCCATTCCCTTTCCAAATCACCAACCCACACACTGAATCTGTGAGTACACAAAAACGGCTATCTTACGTCACGGAGTGTTGGAGTGATTTGTTATGCAGCAGTAACAACCAGAACACTGCCCTCCGACCTTGTGCTAGGACTCATTCCCTTAGGACTCCCAGCAACAGAGGCTTCTTTCTCTCAAGATCTTAGAGGAAGAAAACGTGCTCACAGCACAGTTAACAAGATTTGTTTCTTCACGAATCAAGAGAAGTCCAGGTGATCAAAGATGTTACAGCTGGAAGAGTTTCTAGAGCTGCCATGCTTGCCAACATCTGGCTGTGACAGCTCCCAAAGGAGTCATCACCCACATCACCAGCAGAGAGGGCGAAGGAGGGTGGTGAAGCCCCTCACGTGCCCGCGCCTGTCTCACAGCTCTTCTGCTGAGCCGGCACAGATCACAGCAGTTCGTGTGGAAGAAAGTGCCAAGCTAATACCGGAGACATGTTAAATCCACCTGGAGGGATGGAATTCCCCTCAAAGGAAACGAGGAGCTCTTCATGTGGTTCATGAGATGGTTCCCACATTTTCCAGCCTCTGTTATTCATCTTAGTATCTGATGTTTTCCCAGAGCTCTATGTCTTATGTCTATGATATAGATCTGTTCTCACAATCGAAGTGTGAAGTAGTTTGTCAACCTCATTTTAGAGATATGGAAACTGAGACTCAAAGACTAACCCCAGAGTACATTTATCTAATCAATGGTGAAGCTCAGACTTAACCTGTGCCTTCTGATTCTAAATTCAAATCCCTCTTCATTGTACTCTGAAAAGAATCCCTGTCCTGGAGCACAAAATTGATGTCTGTTTGTTCCAAAGTTGTCAGAAGGGTGCTCACTAAAGGTGTGATGTACCTCACTTTTCAATCCATTCCAAAGTTCTGGAATTCTGAACTTCATCTGTGCAAGGAAGTTTTCCATTCTGAGTGTTAGCTTTCTTTGTGTGGTTCTTCCCAGGAGTAAGATGAAAGCAGTGTCACGCTGATCCATGCCCTACCCCATCCCCAAAAAATGATTTGAAGTATTTGCCAATGCCCGTGGTGTAAATGCTCCGACCATGGCTGACTTTAAGCTACCAAGCTGATGCAATTCACCACGGAGCTGAGACGAGACAGCATGTTGAGCTTTTGTGAGCTGTACTAGCCAGTCCAGCAATGGATGAAACCAAAGCAATTATAAATGTTTTTAAATTTTTTTAAAAGCAATCAAACTCCCACCACACAAATTTTTCAAATTGTTAAAGGCAATGAGCAAAACAGTACTGCTGTTTATGACGTGAAGAGGACTGGACTATTTCTGCAGAATGCTTCTATAAAGGTTCTATAAAGTGGTGAGCAGCTGTCAACTCCTTGTGTCTTTCGCCAGTAACCTGAGCCTGATGATATGAGCATCAGACACTGACACCTCAGTGAGGTGTGACCATCCTGCTCCTGCAGAGTGGGGGTGAAGGGCAGTATTGTAGGGTTGGGTGGGAGCCAGAGACAAGCCTGGAAAGGAACCCGACAAACTGCATCCTTGCTCCCCAAGCCAGCCATGGCAGGCCTAAAGCTCATGTGGTCCTCTTGGTTCCCATACTGCTGGGGCTGTGAGTAAAACCTTGAAGAGAGAAAGGGGTTTGCAGTGTCTACCAGGGCCATTGCCCCAGGCATGACCCTCTTAACTGGATAGGTATGTACCGTCCTCCTTCTTGCCCTGCTGGTTTCCCCAGTACCTCCCTCGCCCTTTCTCTTGTTCTCTCTTTCCTGTCCCCTTTGCCCCTGGATGTCTGTAGCATGTCCTTCTTCTCCTATGAAGAGCAGATGAAGAGGAGTGAACAGGAACCTCACCAGGGAGCTCTGGGCTAGGTCTGTGCTCGAGGTGTTGCTGTACAGGAGGCAGCTGATGCCCGGAGAGTGAGGGGTGAGCCTCCCAGCATGAGGACAGACAGCTGGTTGGGGATTTGTCCACACTCTCCAGGAGCCGGCAGCTGGCATGAAGGCAGTGGAGGCCGTTGGAATGCACATGAAGGTCACAGATCTGGCTCCTGCCCTCCTCTCTCCCACGTTCTACCCACTTCCAAACCAAACTTTATGCAATTCTTTCACCCCCAGGACTTTTCAGACTTTGTCATTGCCCTTCCCTTGCAGTAAATCTTCTCCCCCCACCCTGCCCTGGCTTTGTAACTTCTGCTCAATGTTGGACACTCAGCTCAGGTGTCACCTCCCAAAGACTCCTTTTTGAGCCTTCGCCCCTCCCCTCAATACACACACACACGAACACACACACACGTGTGCACCACAATCTGAGCTAGAAATGCAGCATTCTGGCCCAGAGTGGCCATGGCCTGAGTGCCCCCACTCAAGGTCTTTCACCCTCTCAACCCACACTTCCTCATCTGTAAAACCAGGGGGTGGGTAAACACTTGGGTTATTCTAGTATTCTGGGGAAGTGTACACCATCGGTGTGTTCCCGCAAGGGTGCCAAGCAACCAGCGCAGCCTCTTTATTCCATTCTAAGGAGAAAGAAGTGCCTCAGGTCAAAGCAATTTATTTGCAGGCACTCACCATGCAGGCTGGCCTACAGTGGCTCTAATTCCGTGCTGACATTTTCAATAGCGCCTGCCTAATGGAGAAAAATGACTCTATTCCCCAAACAAGACAGACTTAAGCAGGGGTTGGCTGGGTAGTGGGACACCTTTTATTTACACGTCACATTTCTCTAATTCTGAGGGATTTAAGCATCCTCTTTGCTTTGCTTTCTGTCTCCTACCCATCCCCTTAATAAAGACTAATGGAAGGACTAAAATCTATTGAGAAAAACAAATCAAAATAACAATTTTCAGTCCTTTTGCCCAGAAACAGGGATGCCCAGTTTGAGCATCTCATGAAATTCCATCCAGTTAAAACTGTGGTTATTAGGCAATTAATACTTAGTTTTGGTTCTGCTTACTCTCTGGAAATGCTGTTTTCCAAAAGCATAAATGTGACAGGAAATTTCTTCACTCCGCTTATCTCTAGTAGTTTAAATGTTATTTCATAATTGCAAATGGGCTTTCCCCCGCTTCTCGCACAGGCAGGCTATGGCCGGTCTCATCTGGGGTGTGGATGAGACAACATGTCTCTTTCCAGGGAACAACATGAGCTATAGAGAGAAGCATGCAAGCTCATGGATGGGAAAGCTCTCTCCAAACTCCAGACGCACAGGCAAGGAGGCAACATGGCCATCGGTAGTCCTGGACGGGCTTTCACTTCTAGGAGGTCAAGTGTCCTTTGGACAGGATTAGCCTGGGCTCTTTGGAGTGAATGGGGTGACACTCAGAAAGGGCTGTGGGATGGAGCTGGGTTCTGGAATACAGACCTCCTTAGCACAGTTTAAGAGCAGTCTCAAATGGAAATGCTTACACAAGACAAAAATTTCCCAATATTCTTTATTTCTCCTTTCCTTTCACAACTTATTCTCACAAATGCCCTTTCACCCCCTGCTAACGGAGTGATACTTCTTGCCAGTCCAGTTCCTCAACCTCAAAATTCGAGGAATTTGCACATAGTCATCTCATGTGGCCCTGCCTCAAAATTTCCTCATAAACACTTTCATCCCACGTCTAAAAGTATGTCCACAAAGAGCAGATCTTTGGGGCCTTTGGTGCACTGGAAAATTTTAAATGCTATAGCAATATTATTTATACTTACTCTCAAATATAAATATGCCTCTGAGAATAACACTCAAGGATTCTTTTTATGGAAGGAATGGCTTCATAAGAGATTTAAGACTTAAGGGGCCAGGGCAGAGTATTTTCAGTAGAGGCTTCTAGATTTATTTCTTTGCTTTTCAGTCTGACAAAGTCCTGGCTAATTGATCTATTAAGGAGAAATAAATTCATGTACATTTATTATATTGAGGACTGAGCTATACTGGTCCTGTCGCTTATACTGCCAAATGAAGTACAGTCCTTCATGTTTTTCTTACTTGCACCAGAGAACTAGCACCAGAGAAGGAACTCTGGTCAGGTAAACCTTCCATCTGGAAGAACATGTATACTAAGGTATTGCAGAGAGGGTAGATTCCATTAAAGCATCAAATAGGCAGAAGATCTTGTGTATGCCAATAAATGCTTTAATCTGGAGAGTATCAGGAATTCTCTTTAAGGAGACCAAGTATGTACTGATCAATTTCTCCCTGTTAAGCAATAGGATGGAAGAATACAGAGTTGATTAAAGCCCAGCATCACTGGTAGAAATATACAAATCTGACATCTGAATAGTGTTTTACAGATCATTCTGCATATGCCCATCATCTCTAGGTTCTCCCAGTCTCCTAGTGAGGCAGGCAAGTCTATGCTCTTTTACAGGAACCAAAGCTCAAAGAGAACAATGGACTTGCCAGAGGATACACGAATAGTCTACTACCCTGGTCCATGTCAACTCCCCTGGGTTCCTGCTTCTTAGGATTTCCCAAAAGCCATAGGCTTTGCTTCTAGGGAGCAAGGGCCTGGAATCTAGAATGCTTGGAGATGATAAATATTGAATTGAAATGAAGAAGGAAAAGGTCCAAGAGATCTCAGTATAACGAAGTGCAAAAGGAGAGCATGGCAGACGATGGTCTGGGGAGGGAATTATTGCAACAATCGCAGCACCATCTGACACGGCTCTGGGCAAGTCCACCCTTGACAGACCCATTAGAGGGTAGCCTTCAATGAGGGTCCACCTTGTGTTAAACATCAGATGTTCTCAGGATATCCAAATGTCTTCCCAGAAACCAAGAGCTTTGGACTTCACACAAGCTCACCTGAGATACTGGAGGTTCCAGGGCTTATGGTCAGGCAATGAAGTGCCAGCTACCTGGAAATGTGGCCAAAGTTTTGCCATAGCTTTCATCTCCCTGAGCAGCCTTCACAGATACTGTGGTCATAATTGCAGCATTTTATTTGTTAATATTTATTTTTGAGACAAACTCCCATTCTGTTGCCTGGGCTAGAGTGCAGTGGCATCATCATAGCTCACTGCAACCTCAAATCTCTGGGCTCAAGCGACTCTCCTGTCTTAGTCTTCCAAATAGCTGGGACTACAGGCACATGCCACCACATCTGGCTAATTTTTCTATTTTTTGTAGAGGTTGGGTCTCACTATGTTGCTTAGGCTGGGCTCAAACTCCTGGCCTCAAGCAATCCTCCTGCCTCAGCCTCCCAAAGTGCTGGGATTACAGGTGGGAGCCACTATACCTGGCCTGCT
>CAUYSK010001049.1:0-16755 GCA_963575035.1 Avahi laniger
ATGGCCGATTAGGATCACCAGATGGCAGGGGCCCGAATTCGGAACCACCCCTCCCGCTACGGTTCTGAACTCACCTCCAAGGAGGTCGTCTCCGCCGATGGCCGAGGTTCCCGGGTTTCAGCACCACTTGTCGCGCCATGCTTGCCAGCAAGAACGACGCAACAACTTGGAGTTCTTCCGACAGCAGTTTATTGGGGCGAACAGCTTCAACAAGATGGCGAGAGACCCAGAACGGGAAGTATGGCTGACTTATATAACAGCACAAGTACATGTGGCGGAATGTGATTGGCGGCAGTCCCTGACGCACCATCAAGAGGCGGTCTCCTTTAGCGCATGCGTTAACTATAGCCAGACGAAAGCCGCGCCCCACACACATGCATATATATATAATCTACCCACCAATATGTTATATATATATATATATATATAATATATATAATCACTCATATATATGATTTATTCTCTCCTTATAGGATTATTGTGATGACAATTAAATGATTTAGCTCATGCAAAGCACTCAGAATAATGCTTGGCATACAGCAAGAACTCAATAAATATTAGCCATTTCTATTCATGTTTGTCTTATTATTCACGTCTCTTCAGGGCCACGTTAGTTATTTTCTAGTGGGACTTTGACTCATTAATAGCTTCTGGGACAGAACAAAGCTACCATATGACCTAGAAATTCAGCCTGCTGAGTGGAAAAAGAACTGTAAAACTTTTCTTTAGCAGATTTATTTCATGGCAAATCTCCCGGAAAGAGCAAAAAATCACCTTCAAAGAGGAAATGCAGGTGCCTAATAGATAATAGCTCCTAGCCTGCTTCATCTACAGAAACAGGGTGCCACTGTCATCATCACTAAGGATTAGGAGAGCTCATGGGGTTACATTGCTCAGAATAAAGACCCCGACATGAGCCACAAGATTAAACTGGTGCTAGAGGAAATCCTGTATTTTTTCACTTGGACAGGAAATTGAGAGAGTGACATGACATTAAGTCAAAAAATCAAAGTTTGAGAATCCAAATAACCTGATAAAAATGTCAACTCACAATCATAGACCACTAACATGGCCATTTGGGATCTCACCTATATTGTATTAGATTTATATTTAATCCACAATTGTATTATTTATGTCAAATGAAGTCACGGTATTATTTCCCACACCTAACAGAGGTAGCTGTTTTAAAATCTTGCATGGGAATACCGTGAATAACTTGACAAAGCGACATAATGCTTGGAAATTTCAAATTAGGTAAACACTACCTTGGAACTAGCAGAAAGGCTCAAGGGCAGATTAGAATGTTTTCGTGAATAGCTAGATCAAAGCTAATGTGTGCTTTTTTAAAGTTATTGTGCCAGAAGAAATTGGCCTCAATTTGAGCAATATGGAAAAGAAGCTGCAAATCAATAGCCAGCTGAAATGTAGCCCACAATAAAAAAGAAAGAGATTATTAAGGCACAGAAGAAACGCCAAACACTCTCTACTTTTCAAATGATAGCTCTATTAGCAGTCCTCCCTGCTAGGCAACTTCTCCAGATAATATATCATACTTTGAATCACATATATTTTTCTTGACATTTTAGGTGTCATAACAGGGGGTAAATTAAAACTTAAACTACCTGAATAATGGATTTCTGTTCAGGTAATTAAAGATAACAGCTGGAATTTTGACTTCTACTGACATGTTTAGAAAAAGAAAGAAAAATGATCCTTGACCAACAGGCTAGAATCCCGGTGGGGGTAAAATGGTTTCCCGCAGGTGTAATGATTAATCTGAGCTCAAAAGAGCTCTTAATACTCTTGCTTCTCTGTGGATTTGATAATTTTGTGTTTCAAATGTTCAATTATGGCAGTTTACAAATAGCATGGCTTTGTAATGTGTTCGATAAAATTTATTTTTAAAAATGTCTATGTCCAAAGGATTTAGAATAGTGGTTTAAATAGCAAACCTAGATGACCCGGAGCACAAGTGGATTCTATCCATCAGTCTCACAAACAGAACTGTGAATTTGTTTTTTTCTGCAGCCAGAGGAAAGAAAAGCAGCATGATGTTCATAAGGGACTTTTCTCTTTTGTTCTTCTTGCACCTACACTTTTTGATATCTATACGTCAGTTTTATTTGTGTAACTGGTCAGATGGCAAAAGAATGTCAGAACATCAATCTAATTAATTCAAATATATGGATGGAAGGGTGACACTCCTTGTAAGTGTTGCCTTTTATGTCATCATACTCCAAAGGTTAAGTTGATTTGCCCTGCTGTAATAAAAAGCAGTGTATCGGCCACCTCGTTTTAATTACATCTCTTTGGGACTATTTTGATGCCAGGGCAGATCCTTCACTTGCTTTATGAGGAATACGATTAAAGTTGTCAGTCCTCAGACATCAAAGTGTATGAGAGCAGAAAAGAATGGGTTGCTTTAGTGTTCTATTTAATTGAGGCATAAAAAGGATTAAATGTAGATGAAGTATATACAAGTGTTTGATTTGCAAAATGCTAGAGATTCTTTGAGATAAAAAGAGTTGTGTAAATGTAAGTTATTATCATTGATCTTTCTGAACAAATGGAGAAAACTATTTGGGTTACAAATAGAAGCAATGAAAAGGAGTGCTTGCTAACATACTCATGAGTAAAATGTTCCTTTCACTTTCTGCTGCTTCCCAGAAATTCCCTAATCCCACACAAAAGCCAACAGCATTGTCAGACTAACATGTTTATAATTGATAAAAATTATTTATAATACTTTCTGTTGTCCTTGTAATTTCTCTACCTCTAAGATCAGCCATAATCCTTGGACAGTTGCGTGCTTTTGAGGAGAGCTGTGAAAGTGAAAACTTCTGGATTCCATGGTAGAAAGATATTTTTAAATTTTTATTTCTTCATGCTCATTTTAAAGAGTACAAAGAATTTGAATATTCTCAAATAAGAGAAAAATAATGGAAAATTTAAAATTATGTTCACTAAGAATATCAATACTCACACAAAATGACAAGCAAAGAGAATTATAAAGTATCATCATTTATTCAATATAAATTAAGCACTGACTAAATGTTACCCCATTTTTAGATGCGGCAAACACAAATGAGTTAGATAATGTCCTTGCTCTGAAGAATATCAGTCTTTAGTATGTGCATGTTTTATAAAAGGAGCAAGAATTAAAACCTAAGAATGAATTGTGAAGGAGCTCAGGAAATTTCAAAATATGATTCCTTGGTATAAAGAACATTTTGAATTAAAGGCCATTTGAGATTTAAAAAAAAAAACACTGGAGTAGGGTTTCCTTCTATCTGCAAAAACCAGACTGACTCCATCAGAAGATCAAAGGGGGCAACTGACTTCCTTTCCTCTCTCTGTTATCTCAATACATTGTAGAAATAACAAGACCTGGCCCAAATCATTTAAAACATAATACCTGACTCTCAGGTTAATTTACAAATCAATTTGTTTCCCCCATCCATTTGTCCTCCTTTGGGCTATTTGTCACCCCTATAAGGAATTGCCTGTATGTACTCCTCATTTCCTCTTCCCTCCAAAAAACAGATACAGAAATATTTGAACTTCATTGGGATGTTGGGTAATCACTCTGTGATTCTCCCCATGAACATGGTAAATAAACCTTTCTCTTATTAATCTGCCTTAATTGTGAGTTGATCTTTTGGCAAACTTCTGGGGGAAAGGGCAAGTTCCCCCTCACACCTTCACTTGTCTTTAAGCTTATATGTTGTTTTGATTAATGCAGAGTCTATAAGACCAACTGCTTTCCTACCAAGAGCCAAAAAAAGGCATGAAAAGTAGATTTAAGAAAAATGACTCAAAATCCAAAAAAGCCAGAATAAGAAAATCTAAAATAATGAATTCCTTTTAAACATGGGATTTGGTATTTTATGGTAAATAGGTCAAGGACTCTCAATAAATAGAGACTTAATAAAATACTTTCCCTTTTCCGCACACTTCAAATATATTGACTTCTTTTCATCACGTGGTTCAGAAAAAAATGATATTAATTTCTGATTAAATAAAGATTTGTGGGAAAGCTTTATATTTATACATTAATGTCGTGCCAGGAGAAATGACACTGATAAATACGGTAGGGCCAGTAACAACATTGCAGGCCAGAAAATAATTTGGAGGTGGTACAATTATAGAGATCCATTTTCTTCAATGTGTTCTTGTGAGAAGTCTAACCTACAAGTATAATTCTTAATATTCTCTATCTTTTTAAGTTCTTTATTGAATCCAAGAAGCAGTTTTAGGGATCAAAGACCCTTGGCCCTCCCAAGGTTTTGCCAAACTGTAGGGAGAAAAGGCCCCTGTTGCCATAAATGTTCACTGAAAAATTACTGACATAAAGCACATTCATGTGGAAAAAGGATACAAATTTGTTTTAATGTGAATACATGGGAATTTTCAAAATGAAAAGTCAAAGATACAGAGGAAATTGTTTATTTTTATGTTTAGATTCAACAAAGTATGGAAAGACGTGTTGAAATATGATTGAACAAAAAGGGATGATCTAATACTAACAGAATGAGTGGGGAAATCCAGAAAGGCCTGTCTGTCCAGATTCTGCTTGGCCTCTCTGAGCTTGTATTCCTTCCTTCTGTTGGGTGAGGGGCAGGATCCTTTTTGGAGTGGGGCTCTTATGTTCTACAATCAAACAAGGTAGTTAAGATAGTACTTTATGGCCAGTTTTTACATAGAGTAATATTAGATTTCATGGCTGACTTTCAGGAAAAGGGGTTCTGGCTTTTATGATTTGCCTTGGGGAAGAGGGATTCTATAACACTTTCTCTGGCTAGCCTTGGAGGAGAATGGGACTGAGAAGCAGGAGAGGGGAAGATCAGAGAAGAATTTCTGTTTCCGAGGCCTTCATTTAGGGGTACTGCTTTCTGAGCCCCATCAAAGTCAGATTTAAGCTTATAATTTCTATTTTCAATACTACTGCATCTGCTGAGGAATTGAGCTGTGGATTGGACCCTCCACATATTCATCCAAGTCAAGATTTGATATATAGTACACTTACCTGCTTAGTGACTTTTAAGAACTCAGATCAAGAAGACTTCCAAGCTCGGTTTCCTTCTTGCTTCTGGCTAGAATTAAAATGTCACTGAGTTTTTATGTTCTCTATTAAAAACCATGTTTACTGACTACTTGGTTGGCTAAAATGAATAAACAAATCCTGACATATCCACATAAATACACTTTAGGTGTCCTCGTGTACTCAGGCAACTGAAAAAGATAGCTCCGCTGGGCAATTCGACAGACCCAAGAGTTAGACATGCAAGTAGAGAGTCAGCATTGTCTGCAGAGTTCATGAAATTCTGTAGTCATCAAATAAGTGTTTTCTTACTGGTTGTGATAAAATGAAAACTAGCAGTGCAGGTTTCATCTTCTAGAGACAAGTTGGGGGTTCTAACATGTTGTTAAGAAGGAATGTAAATACAAAGAAGGGCATGAAGGAAAACTTCTGCTCTTACCACTACTACTATAACTAACAATAATTGAGTGCTTCCTGTCTTCTAACCATTATACACATGTTATCCTATTAAATCCTTACAATAAACTTACATGGTAAATATTATATGATCATTACCCTCACTTTCAAGATGTGGCAAGTAAAGCACAAAAAAGAGGTGAACTACCTTGCCCCAGAGCAACAAAGCCACTAAAATATGGAAATAGGATTTCAGACATAGGAAGTCCAGCTCCGTTCTTAACCTTATTTTGTTAATATCTCCTGTCATCTATTTTATTTTGGCACCAAATATTAACAAGTATTCATAGATATACATTTGATCCATGAAGGAAAAAGAGAGAACCAACTTCTTGTTTTTTTAAATAATTCTCTAGGACTAACTTGCACCCCACAGGAGAAGACATATGTCAGGTAGACAGTGCAGATTGTTCATCTCTGGCCTCCTAGGATATCGCCCAGAGCAAAAGCAAGTCAGCATGTGGGTTCCTTTCCTGATGCCAGAATCAAGGCAGGGAAGATACCCTGTTTCATCACTTCCCTTTAAACAGAATAGGCAGTTGTCTTGCAGGCACATACAATTGAGCTACCAGATCGTTAACAGTAACTGTTGGGACCTACTTTCGTTATTGGGATAGGGAAGTGAGACTCCATGTGGTGAATCTGTGAGAATTCAGTATTTTAAGAGAAGAAATTACTGTTGCGTAAGTTTTATACAGCTACTCCAATTTCCAAATCAGTGGAATCGAGGAAATAGTTTCCACATTCTTCTATTCTGGAAATGAGGTCTAGATTGACTGACTTGCCCAGAGTTACCCAGTAATTTTGTTGTCAAACTTGTGATCAAACACGGGTTGAGGCAATACCCAAAAAGGGCAGGAAAAATAGTATAGGTGGTGTCTTAGTCCATTTTATCCTGCTGTAACACAATGCCTGAGACTAGGTAATTTATAAAGAAGAGAAATTTATTTCTCACAGTTCTGGAGGTTAGAGAATAATCCAAGATCAAGATGTCAGAATCTGGTGAAGGCCTTCTTGCTGTGTCCTCACATGGCAGAGAGCAGAAGGGCAAGCGATAATCTGATGCTCTCATAGCAGAGAGGATGGCCTGAAAAAAAGGAAAAAAAACTGTGTATTCTGTCTCTCACTAAGACCAGCTTCCCTGCCTGAGGCTGGTGGCTGGGCAGTCCAGGGGAGTGTTTTCTTTGGAAAATTCCCTCACCCTTTAGAATCCTATTCTGTCTGTTACTAAGACTGGCTTCCCTGCCCGTGGCCAGCAGCTGGGGGACCAGGGAGTGTTCTCTTTGTTCTTTGCATTGCAGGAGATACTCTGCAGGAATTCTGGAATCCTTCTATTTTTGCTAAAATTCTGTCTGCATGACTTTGGCTAAACAATTTAACATCTTTGGGTCTTCTCATATGCAAGATGGAATATCAGTAGTCTCTATGTTTGACAGTTGTAAGGATTAAAGGAAGCGATCAACAGAAAGCCCTTGCCTCAATGCCGGAAATGCAGAGAGCACTAAATACATGCTATTTGTAATGTAGGCTATCTGGTCCTGCCTCTCTAGTCATTTTGTCTGCTACCACGCTGCTGCAGATACCTTTGTCCCGGCCAAACCAACCGTGGCTGCTCTACCAAAATTCCTGCTTGTGCTTCTTTTCTGCACACAGGTTGTCATCACTGCCTAGAATTCCCTTTTCGCTCCCTCTACCTAGTTTACTCTCACTGTCCTTCAAAACTCAGCGCCAATGTCCCTCCGCTAGGCTTCCTCCTGACTCTCTTAGATCTAGATGTCCCTTCGTTGTTCCTCAGTTTGCTGTCGTTGTCCCACTGACTTACAGTACTTGTTCCACAGCACTGTGAGCATGGCTTTCCTTCTCAAACTTTCTTACTAGAACTTGTACTCCTTGAGAGAAATGTCTTTGTGTTTGTCCAGGGTGAAGCATGATAACTGGCTGTCCAAAAAATCCCAAGAAATGACTTGGAATAAATGAATGAATAAAGATGACTAAATTGTTCAAAGGTACAGTAGTAAACCACATCCAAAATTAGTGTCCAGCATTTAGGTTCAAAACAGCAAATAGGTCAAGAGTATGGGCTGAGGAGCTTGAGGACCTGGATTCATATCCTGGCTTGCCATTCCCAGCTGTGTGGCTTTGGGGAAGTTATTTAAAGTCTCTCTGACTCACTTTCCACACAGGTAGAATGAAGATGCTACTACGTCATAGCATGGTTATAGGGGTTAGGGAAATAATCCCTGTGAAGTGCTTGGAATATTGCCTGATACATAGAAATGACTCTATAAATGTTAGCTATTCATTTATCTGGGATTTATAGTGCAAATCCCAGATTATGAAGCAAAAAGTTGACACTACTGTCTCAAAAGGCTTGAGAACACTTTGGTGTTTAAGAGCCGCTGCACGGGACTTAAACACAGCCCTCAGCTTACTGGCCAAGGGACCAAAGTTTGGTCTGCAGACATCTAATATCACACTCAGATAAATGACAAGCAACTCCATACATAATGTAAAACTGATCAGAGGAGTTTTCATTTAAATGAATTCTTTCTTGCCAAATATTAGATATTTGTTAGACTCCTACTTTTGGTCCCCCTTAGGTAACATTCTAATTAATTTTTCCTTCCTGTGAAAACCATTAAGGTATTTTGTCTACCTCTCATCATGTAGAAATAAGGGGAGATTTTTAGTACTGCCCTGACTTTTTAGAAATCTTTTGAAATGGATAAAATTTCTAGTCTGTAGGCAGAGCAACATTAAAAACTGGCTGAATTAAATGCTAAACTCTTGCTTTGTTTTCACTAGAAAGATTTCTCATTGGCAGAGAGGTTAGGAAAGATGACCGCTAAGATTCATTTCAAATTTTTTAATAAAGTAACTGTGATATAATTTTATGGACCCCAACATGTCTTATTTTTATTTTGTAGAAAAAAATCAATAAAACCAATACGAATTTAAGAATTAGATGAAAATTTCATTCCAGACATTTCTAATAGAGCAGAGTTTTACTACTAATTATTTTATTGAATCAAAAAAGTTTGTACTGATATAAGGCAGACAACGTAAATTCATATGAGTGCCAAGAATTTGTATAAATGAACAAATGTAGAAAAATACCAAAATTAAGCAGAGAATTCACAGTATATGCAATTAAAACAGTAAGTTTCTGGGATATCATCTCAGAGACTGAGCCTCACTCAACCCCTCTGAACCTCCGTCATTAAAAGAGGATAAAAATATCAGCATGTTCAGTTTACAGAATTGTCAGAGAAACGGTAATAATAGATGGAAAAGTTTTTGTAATATTACCCATGTGCAATCTGGGTTTACAGTGTGCCTAGCCTCAAAAATCAATGAAGAAAAATTATGTCTTTATGGAAGACAGCATATTTTTGACTCCAAATCTCACTGCTCTGGGCTCTTACTCAACCTGGTAAGCAGAAAACATAAATTTTTTTTTGTAATTATTTTCCTCCAATATTCCTGAGAATTTCCAAGTGTGCTTATGTAAGTAATAAAATGTTCTATATTCTCCATCAGTTTGGGAGTCACAGATAAGGACATTAACCCATAAGAACTCACTGGGAGTAGGTAGGGCAAGCTCTCTCCCTTTCCTTTCATTCTGTGAAATTATTTGCTTTCATTGTACCATTCCCACTTGTGGTCAAAATACCAGAGTAACTTTCCAGATAGAAAAGTGAAGATCAAGTAAGCAAAGAAAACAACAACCTGTCCTTAGTTTTCAGTTCCAAATAAAGGTTAGATTGTTGACTTAAATTAAAAAGAAAAAGACATATATCAAAACAACCTGAAGTTCACGGTGGCATTAAAAGTAAAGGCTAGTACTAGGTTATAGAATGCAACCTGAAGGTTGGTCTCAGGGAGTTAAAAATCTAATGCAATTTAATTTTACAGTAATGATACTATCAAGATAGAAAATGAAATTACTTGAATTTGAAAAGTCATGATGGGAACAGGCACTTATTATAAGACATAAAAGACTGGAATACTTAATTCCAATTTTGGCACTAAGATCCATTTAGATAGGGTACTCCTTAATAATCTCATCACTTAAATGTGAAGAAAAGTTCCTGCTTACCCCATACCTCAAACAATTTTAGATTCAGACAGGCATGGTGCTTTGCTAAGTGGCATGACATATGCAAAGAATAAGTCGTTCTGAGCTCATCCCATCTGTACCTGGCGATTCTGAAGGAACAGCTTCTAATAAATGTAAGAGATGAGAAAGTAGAAAACCTTTCCTCTGAACAGAAACTTTTCAAAAGAAGACAGAATAATGGCCCCAAAACATATGAAAAAATGCTCAACATCTCTAATCATCAGGGAAATGCAAATTAAAACCACAATGAGATATCACTTATCTTCAGTAAGACTAGCCTTTATCAAAAAGTCCCAAAACAATAAATATTGGCATGGATGTGGAGAGATAGGAACACTCATGCACTGTTGGTGGGATTGCAAACTAGTGCAACCTCTGTGGAAAGTAATATGGAGATACCTTAAAGAGATACAAGTAGAAGTACCATTCGATCCAGCAATCCCATTACTGGGCATCTACCCAAAAGAGCAAATGATGCTGTATAAGAAAGACACCTGCATCCGAATGTTTATAGCAACACAATTCACAATTGCAAAGATGTGGAAACAACGCAAGTGTCCATCAATACATGAGTGCATTAATAAAATGTGGTATATGTATACCATGGAGTACTATTCAGCTTTAAGAAACAATGGTGATATAGCACCCCTTGTATACTCCTGGATAGAGCTGGAACGCATTCTACTAAGTGGGGTATCCCAAGAATGGAAAGACAAGCACCACATGTACTCACCATCAAATTGATATTAACTGATCAACACATACGTGCACATATAAGAATAACATCTACTGGATGTCAGGCAGGGGGGTGGGGGGAGGAGGGAGAGGGGAAGAGTATATACATACACAAAGAGTGCAATGCGCACCACCCAAAGGATGGACATATTTGAAACTCGGACTTGGGGGGGAGGGGGGACAAGGGCAACATACGTAACCTAAACATCTGTACCCCCATAATATGCTGAAATAAAAAAAAAAAAAAAAAAAAAAAACCTTTCCTCTTAGTCACCATTGGTACTTTGGGATTACTGGCTTCTTATTCTTAAAATATTTTTCCAAGGCACTGTAGTCACCAATATTGATTCACTTCCTAATACTGAATGAATAGTTCTGTTTGGCTATTTATTATCTTCTGTTCTTCTGTTACAGCCTACAGGAAAAAAAAAACTGGTATTATATATAGTTTTTAAATTGAGAAGGTAAGATGTGGGAGGAAGATTACTCCTAGAAGAAGGAAAAACTTAAGTGTCTCCTTATCAATACTTCATCTTAAAGTTCATCCATATCATTCTATCACTCTTATTCATATGTTTATATTTTATTTTCTTCAAAATGCTTAGGTCTATCCAAAATTACAATGATGTCTCCTTACTCTTATCCTCTCTTGCTGTTCACTTGAAAATTTGATCCCTGATTACCATGAATTTTTAATTTTTTCATTTTCTCCAATTAATTATACCTTGGGTAGAGTCTAAAATGTATTGAAAAATGAACAAGTGACAAATGAATATATAATATGCTCAAGGGAAAATTACATGAAAAAGGGACACAATAGCAACAAACAACCTGAGATCTAAGTTTAAAAAGAAATAATAGGTCAGGCGTGGTGGCTCACGCCTGTAATCCTAGCACTCTGAGAGGCCAAGGCGGGCAGATCATTTGAGCTCAGGAGTTCAAGATCAGCCTGAGCAAGAGCGAGACCCCGTCTCTACTAAAAAAAAATAGAAAGAAATTGGCTGGACAACTAAAAATGCATAGAAAAAAAAATTAGCCGGGCATGGTGGCGCATGCCTGTATTCCCAGCTGCTTGGGAGACCGAGGCAGAAGGATCGCTTGAGCCCAGGAGTTTGAGGTTGCTGTGAGCTAGGCTGATGCCATGGCATTCTAGCCCAGACAACAGAGTGAGACTCTGTCTCAAAAAGATAAAAAAAAGAAAAGAAATAACAATGTTTAGGGATCCTGGCCTCTAAAGCTTTCTTTCAAACTAATACATTGATTTATGATTCATTAACCGACTGGAAGCTACTTATATTTCTACTCAAATATAGTCAATTAAATTTTACAATATCAATTCAATTGAATATTCTGATGTTTTTAAAGTGTTAAGATAAAGCCTTATGCAGCTAAATGAAAATATGTACATACTATATTATTAAATGAAATAAGTTTATAGTAAAATATTGCCTAATTTATAAAATTATAGAATTGAAAAGGAGTAAAATTAAATCAAAAAAATTTTTTTGCTACGGTAATGCTCAGGATGACTTCCTATTTTTAATTTTCTAACTAGTCATTTTTGCAATGATGCTTATTTATGTTTTTAAAGTACAGACATTAGAAAACTCTTGGGATCTGTCCCAGGCTTATTCGGCATTTGAATTGGCTATATATATTAGATTCTCTAAAAGTCTCTAAAATTGACTACTTCCTTATATATTACACTAAGCAAGTTATCAGTTGCTTCCTATTTTGGTTGACTAACAAATGATATATACTTAATGCTGTCAGTGTTTTCATTACATACTGATTAACTCCATTATTGCCTCTTTCCAATAATAACTCTCTGCCCATTCTTTCTTCCTTTTATTACAAGAATAGCTGTCAGAAACATTACCTCCTTAAAATCAGTAGGGGAATTACGTATGTGTGGGTTTAGGTGTATGAATGTTGAATAACAAGGGAAAATGGTGAGAAATACCTGCCCACAGAAATAGAGCAACCCATATAACCCTTTCTCTAGGAGATGTTATCAATTTTAAAAAATCAATATTCCTTTAAAGATCAAATATTCATAAAAACATTCACAGTTTTTCTAATAATAATAAAAATTCTATAAATACTGCACATTTAGCATTATCTAATTAAAAACAAACTTTTTCATGTATTATCTTCTGTCATATAATAGCCCCAGGAGAGAAATAAGACAAGTATTAATTAGTTTTAAAAATGATTTTAGTAAATATGTCTATAGGTTCTGTAATTCTCTCTGTATTTTCTCTACTCTTTGCCACTGAATTTCTTTTACTTGTAAATATTATGTGAATGTATTCCTCTAGTACAGACATCTTATTCATTTTTTGAAACAAGGATCAGTAAGAGCATGTTGCATTTTCATAAAATTTTGCGTTGTGTAGACTTTGAAATTAATGAACCTGAATGATTTTATGAAGCACTTGATTTGCACTCTCAAGAAATTGTATTATAATTAGTATTACTATGGGTAATTTATCTTCAACATGATTTAGATTGAAATATTAAAGTTATTGACTGAAAAAGTCTGCGATTAATCATTTTGGTTGCTATTATTTAAACAAGATGACTGAAGGGACTCTCAGACCTTGGGTGTATTTCCATAAAGGAGACCTTCAAATGAAGAGAGGATAAATTTGAGGTCACATGGTTGCCCATTACTTTAATTAATCTTTGTAGTTTTCTGAGTTAGAAATCATTGACATTCATAATTGCAAAAGAAGAAAACTGAGACAGAATAAACTTTGGATGTTATACTTTGAGTAAATCACAGCAATCTGAGATTCTGCCACTTAGGCTATCAGCTTTCCGAGAGCAAGAACTATGCTGACCTACTAAATTTATAGCACCCAATATATAGCTGTGCATGTCCTAGATTCCTAATCAATGCCACTTATCATTGGCTCTGTGCTACCTAATCAGTTCTGTCGGACTCTCCTTAAATGTCCTTAGCCTCCTTTCCTTTCCTCTATACTCTATATACACATATATATGTATATACACACACACACACACTAAGGTACTACTAAATAACCCCAGTCATATTACCACATAGTGGGTTGAATGATAGCCCCCAAAACATATGTCCAGACTGCAATACTCAAAGCCTGTGAATGTTATTTTACTTGGCCAAAGAGTTATTGCAGATATAATTAAGTTAACAACTTTCAAATGAGATTATCATGCATTATTTGGCTGGGCCCTAAATCCTTTATAAGAGACAGCAGAGGAAAAGACAGATACAAAGGAGCATCCGTGTGAAGGTTGGATTTGTGCTATCACAAGCCAAGGAGTTGCTAGAGCCACTAGAAGCTGGACTAGGCAAGAAGGTTTCTCCTCTAGAGCCTTAGGAGGGAGTTTGGCTCTACTCACCCCTTGATTCCGCACTTCTGGCCTCCAGTATTGTGAGAATAAATTTCTTTCGTTATAAGCCACCCAGTTTGTGGTAAATTGTTGCAGCATCCCTATGCAACTATTATAAGTCACAACGATAACTGGTAGAAAAAAACTGAATAGATAAACAGGAAATATTCTAAGCTTTATATACTGAATTGAGTCAACATTTCAAGAGAAGAGCAAACAGGTCTATGTAACAATATAGAAAAGAGCTACATTTTAATAAATAATCTGTAGACCAGTAGATTTGCTACAGATATTCAGACGGCTTTTTCAGTTGGTTAGCCTATCTCTTCAACAGCTACTAGTCTATGCTCAGAAATGAAGGCAGGTAAAACTTCTCTCTTGCTCTAAATGAAAGGATACTTAATATCTTCAAATAATGTTCTCTCCTGTCTCAAATTTCTCTGGCTCTGTATATAAGGGATAGTTGTGACTATGGTGACCAAAAGTTCCCTTTGTCTACTGAAGAAATAAATTTAAACTAGCTTTGCAATGAGAAGGTTCAAGGTCAATCCTGAGTAAAAACAAGTTAGATTATTTACTATGTAAAATGTTTTTATTGCCTGAGGTTGTGGCCACTTGTTGTTATTTCTAGAAAAAGGCATAGATATCTGTATGTTTTAGATATAAAACCAAAAATGATATTTCTGAAAATAAAGTGATTATTTTCTCGTCTACATTTTTAAAAACTGTAACCATGACCTACACTGATTCACAAAATAATAAACCCACAACTAGCCACTTCAATCGAAGCAGTTAGTATACAAACAGAACAAGCCAGTGGCTAATCAGAGAAGTCATTGACAACTTCTTTGGGACATAATGGTTGTGTCACTGAGAGACAAGAGGGACCAGCTGTATCTGCTTAAGCTTGATTAAAATCTCTCCAGCAAGCATGACTAATTGTTCAAATGGAGTCCAGAGTCATCTCCCCCAAAGGGTTCTTTGTCTATATTTTCTTGCTGTGGTCATTTGATCAGGAGACTCAATTCCCAACACTCTGGGACTCCCCTGCTGTGAGCCCCAGTGCTGAGAGGACAGCTGTGCAGAGCACCTGCAAATCATTTGCTGTTACATCTGCTGTTCCTCAGCTATCTCCATGTAGGAGTTTTTACCGCTGGAATTTGAATTCACTTTTCATTCCTTATTTTACCATCTCCATGTGGCTCATTTTTGAAAATAACTACAATATTGCCTCTTTTACTTCTTAGTTTAAAATTGCAACAGTAAATTCATGAACAAAGGAGATGTATATCCAGACGGCCTAATCATTAATCCCTGCGAGTTGCATACATTTTTCCCTACACTGTAATGGCTCTCCCAGGGCTCTGTGCAAGATTTCTCTATTCTATTCCTAGTGGCACCCTTGACACATAAACCAGCCCTTAAGGAAAAGATGATAAAATTATAGGAAAAGAAAAAAAAAACAACAGGTAATTCGGAAGAACCAGAGACCAAATTTCCCCTCAGGATAACAAGTTCGGGGGGGGCTGGAAAATGGCGGATTAGGGGTGACCTCCTGGCTCTCTGCTCCCAGAGTGGGAGGTGAGGAACACGGACACCCACACGCGAGTGAGGCGCTCTCCCACAGGATCGGCTTTGCGAATCTGCAAAGAAGCAGCGAGGGACAAACAGCGGCGCTGATAAAGTAAGGAGAACTGGAAAAACACCCGGAGAGTGTGGGACAGAGGGAAGTTCAGCACGGGTCAGCCGTGCCCGTGGCGGGCTGGCCCGGGCAGAGAGATCTGACTCACAGGAAGGCGACTCTTCTTTTACCAAGCCCCACTCCCATGCAGGCAGGGAAGTGCCAGAAGTCGGCGCAAAGCGGTAGCGCAGACTGCCAAACGGTGCGGAACTGAGACAGGAGCGGGTCCATTGTGAACGCGCCAGAGCGCGGCGCCGGGGCAGCAGCGGAGGGGAGGGGCTGTTTGGATCGGACGCTGCGGAGCCCACAGGGGAGAGTTTGGAGGCGGCTTCTCGCCACAGGAGACCGCCAGGACTAGATCGCGAGAGAGAACTCCATAAAAGAGGCTCTTTCCGCGGAAACCACTGAAAGTTCATTGGGCGCTGGGAGGGACACAGCATAGAATCCTCCCGCGGAGGACCGCGGCGGCTCTGGGAGCTTCAGTGCGGACTACCAGACGGTGGTCACAGCTGCTGCCGCTGCGGCAGAGCCCCGCGAAGAGAGCAGCGCGCGTGCGCGCAGCCGCAATTTGTTTTGTTTTTTTTTTTTCTTTTTTCTTTTCCCTTTTTCCCCCGAATCTGCGGACAGTCTGTCCCAACCGCAGAATCAAGCCCCGCCTCTGGTAGGGCGGAAAAGAGGGTAAGAGCAACACTTCCGCGGAGTTTCCAGGCAGTCTCCGTTGGCACTGTTCCATTCAGTCGCCAGAGAGACGGCGTGTAGAACAGTGATCCGCCTCTGCCAGCGACTCCACCTCCGCCCTAAGACACTGCGCTAAAGGGCCGGCTTCTGCCACGAGGCGGAGTAAAGGAGCCGCTTTTTTCTTTCTTTTTTTTTCCTTTTTAATGTTGTGTGTAGAGCTTTGATTCCAGACGACATAACCAGATCCTCCGCCAGGCGACTCGACCCATCCACACGCATAGCGCCAAAGGGCCTGCTTCTGCCCCCAGGCGGAGTAAAGAGGTCGCTTTTGGTGGTTTTTTTTTTTTCTTTTTCCCTCCTTTTTCTTTTCTTTTTTCTTTTTTTCTATACACATATTTCTCTTAATTCTTACTCTTTTTTTATTTTATTCTATTTTTTATTTTTTACTTTTATTTTTTTTTCTGCGTTTGTGTGTGGGTACATATGTATATATATGTATATGTACATATATATATATATATATATACACACATTTCTCTTCTTTCCTTCTCTTTCCCTTCTTCCTCCTTTTTACCCTCTTTCTATGAGTGTGTATGTGTGTGAGTGTATATCTGAAACCCACGACTGCAGAAGCCCTACTGTTGAATCTCCACAGTGGGGCTATTT